>WJFB01002928.1:0-15765 GCA_009870185.1 Pygmarrhopalites habei
TAACCAAAAATTTTGAATGAGACGACAATTTAGATAAAGACAATGAAGGATGGAAAGGAATTTGAGGAATTTTCCAATAATTATCCGCCATCTATGAGATTGTTCCGCAATTGTCCCATTTTCCACGTCCACTTGAAAAGGAATAAAATTCACCAGTGAACAAAATTTTAGTACGATTAAATTGATTTTTCCTTCTTCCTTCGTCAACATTCTTCTTTCCTTATGTAAATTGTTCATATAAAAATGCTTCTTTTCTCAACTGCTTTTTACAAATGGAATACAAATTGCAAACATTTATAGAAATTTTGAAAAGATGGCCAGATTGCTGGAACGAATAAATTGAAATGTACACTCTGAGAACTGATTAGTTGGATTTACTCTGAATAAGGTCAGCCGGACAATTTCTCAATGTAACTTGTCACCTACGTTGCCGATTCGTAAATTTAATCGTAGAAACCGTAAAACTGAATGCGCAGAACGTAGTGCGCATCCAAGCTAACCTTATTTCGTTGGTTAAAACAACGTTTCTCTTTAACGATTGCCCCTGGTGGTAAATCTAACCTTTTTGTTCTCAGCGTGTAGTAAGTCACCTTTTTGAGGTAATTCTGATCAATAAAGAAGAAATAGAACGGAATCAATTCAAGCTATTTCAAGTAAGAAAGTTCTTATCAATAATAGCAGCAATTAATCAATTTCATCCGATTTATTCTTACTTTTCCAGGAAATTACTGGAAGGATAAGAAGCATCAAAATATGTTATCGATCAGTGTTGAGGTTTTGACCGACCAAAGGGAAATTAGCAACGGTCAAAAGAGGCAATAGTGACCATTCTAGCCACTTTTGGTCAGCCGACACTGGCTATCGTTCGCCTGACTTGTTTTATGTAATTTGCCACCTTGCCACCGCTAGTAGCGAGTCGCTACTAGCGACCGTGAACTTTGAATAAAGGTTTTTTCTTCTTCAGTGGATTAGCGTAATTGTAAAGATTTGCCATTATCTTGCTACTGTCATATAATTTTCCTGGCCTTCGTACACAATAGCGCTATTTTGCCAGCGAATTTGCTGTATTAGTTCTAATCAAAGACAGGACGTGGGGCGGCGACTCTGGAAATACAGCGGCGGGTTTTCAGTTTAATTACAAAATCCCTATTAAGAAACAACTTTTATGGTTGTGAGTAAAGCCATTGTTTATTTCTTCAAATAAAAAGGGAATTGATTCAAAAGGGGAGAGAGAACACAGAAATCCATCGTTACTTGGTAAAATTAATCACACATATTTTGATTGACACACACAAATCTTATAGGAAATTATTGTCATTAGAATTGTAGCTTTTGATTGATGTGACGACTGAGGTAGAAGTTTTTCTCGATGGGTTTGAAGAGGAGGTCACTAGAATTGACCCACAAGAATTCCCACCCAGAACTGTGGTCGCTGTAGTAGTGGACTCACTCGTGGACGAACCTCTTTTTGTTGGTGTGGGGGTGGGTGTGTACAATCTAATACTCTCAGTTTGAGAACGAGGGGACCATTCTGTCAAACCCGAACTTTGTCCATCACACATAAAGCAGCAGCTACAAGTCAGGTCAGGACCCATGAAATCCCGTAGAAGATTCCAGCGATGCCGAAGAGAATTCCTCACTTCTCCATTGAGGAAACAGAATGTCACAGCCACTATAAAGCCCTGTATAAAAGAGAGTAATTAAAAAGTCTGGATTTTTTTTGAAATTTTTTAATTATTTACCTGGG
This sequence comes from Pygmarrhopalites habei, assembly GCA_009870185.1. Classification (NCBI taxonomy): domain Eukaryota; kingdom Metazoa; phylum Arthropoda; class Collembola; order Symphypleona; family Arrhopalitidae; genus Pygmarrhopalites; species Pygmarrhopalites habei. The sequence goes on from WJFB01002928.1 coordinate 1,748, forward strand.
TTGATATGAGTAAAGCTCGTGTGATTTCATAACCGGGCGTTTGACCTGAACCACGAAGAACGAGGACGTAAGTTATGCCTACAAAAACAGCAAGAGAAAAGAAGGGGTCAAGATTTTAGAGAAATGTGGAGAAAGTAGAGAAGCTTTTTTATACCGAGGAGGGGCATGAGGACGACCAATGCTTTCGCCGCTTTCCTGGACTGCTGTGTCTCGGGATTTGTGGCTGACCTCAGTTTTGTTATCAAAACCTGTACAAGAAAAGACTATTAAGACCCTCAAGAGAGGAAGGAAACAACTGAACGGCGTTCAACTCTAGCATTAAACTTGGATGCATAAATCCGAAAATTAGAATTATTTTCTCCCTGGCAAAACCTGGACACACATCCACAATGTTGACTTACCCACATGATCTGGAGAAGAAATATAGAATTAGCAGCAAGGACAAGAATGGCTGGTAATTTGTAAATCCAGTCGTAAATATTCACAGTCAGCCAGATACAACCTTGAATTTCCGTGTCCAACGTATCAAATCTCTGAAAAAATAGTAACAAATTGAAACAATGACCTTTTGAAATTAATTTTCATATACACTCACATGTAGCTCAGTGGATGTCATGGTCAAATTTGTTGGTTGGTTGTTCCACTTGGCAATGGACCACACAGTGACAACTATTAGCGGAAGTCCTTTTTATACAAAAGATAAAAACAACAAAATCAAAATTGACCGAGAGTTAAATTTAAATGTAATCACAATATTTTGTTGTACTTTTTTCTTACCCCAGCCCACAAAATTGTAGATCCTCAGCTTGAGATTTTGTTTAAAAGTGAAGGTTTTCACGACCAGCAAGTACAGGTAAAGCCCTAGATTGTGTGCGTAAGTTAGCAAAAAGGTCAAGAGTTTAAAAATACTAATTTATCTTCATCCTACAATGTACTTGACAGTGTCATTAATTTACAGACGACGTGGAAACGTCTCCAAAAAAATATTTAGAAAGAATGATGAAGAGTTCGACGCCGATTGACACGAATTGAGCCCCAGTGGCCCTCAAGCAAAAAGTTGCCTTTGTGTGTAGTTGCATTTGTATCATCCATTCCTACTCTCGTTCTACCATAAATACAACATCAAGACAAGTGGATCTCTCAAGACTTTCTCTTTCCACGTTGTAACTTTTGTTTTTTCTGTTTTTGTTTTCGTTCCAACCTGAAGGGCAAGAAGGGAGTGTAAAGGGAGTGAGATGGAGAGAGGACTAAAAGCTTTTTAAGAATCTTTTTGGTTGAGAGAAGAATAGCTCCGAGAAAATACAGCATAGAACAGAGAACATGTATTAGGGAAGCTTAATTGAATCATGGAAAAGCCATGAATTCAATAATTCCCCAACATCAGCCCCTGCTTGTTTTCGACGAAAAAGCCAAAATAGAAGAACCACCCTCTCTCTCTCTCTCCATCTCTCTATTAAGGATTAGGGAGAGTGCCTAATGAGCCAGTGAGGGACGCATCGTGGGTTAACACACACACAGCAGAAGGAAGGTGAAAAAATAAGGGGGAGAAAGCAGACCATGTCAAGAGCAGCAGAATTGCAATACACACACTTTCACTCTCTCTCTCTCTTCGTCTTTAGCCGAAAGAGTAAAAGAAAAACTTTCCACTATAGAAAGAAGTTGCCACAAACATACACACAAATCGAAATCAATTACGTTGAATCTTTTAATGTTGACTTTCCATTTTCTTCCTCCACAGGAAGATATTTTGTGTGTGTGTGGTCCTCTCTCCTTCCTTTATTTCCATTAATTTATCCGACTTTAAGTGTTAAATCTTTTCTCTTTTTAAAATGGCTTTCAAACATTAGAAACAAACAAAAATCACACATGGAACATTGGGAAGAGAGAGAGCGGGAGAGAGAAAGCACTTTCATTTATTATGGGGGTCATTTGCCAGTTGAGGTGGAGTGAAATTTATTGCGAAACTTCAACGCCACTCAGAGCGAAGGTACGGCTTTTTGTAACTAGAGGAAGGGAGCTATCCTTTTTTTCTCTTTTCTTGATATTAGGATGACGAGAGAGTTGTTACAAATACCTATATTTCTCTTGATTAATGAGTCTAGTAATTAATGTGTGTTCTAGAAGGGGAGACGAAGAGCTAGACGAATCTAGCTCTTCATCTCCCCACTTATTAGAGGGGAACTAACCTTCCACAAACATCCAGAAGAACGTCGTGAGATGAAAATAGTGAAGTAAGATGAATGAGATTGCGCAAGAGATTTGTGTTTGATGGTGGCCTATGTTCGACTGTCAAAAAAATCGTTTTAAATTAGACCAAATTAAGGCGGGAAATTAGTAAGAATAAATGGACAATTAGCTTCAATTTGTGTGGAATGTAGATCACCTGGATACTTATGAGGAGCCACAGTGCGTCCGCCAAAATGTAAGTCAAGATCAGTTGAGTATGAATTTTGTTCCGAAGACACCGGAGTTCTCTGAAAATTATAATCCCAATTAAAACTACACTTTGGAGCTGAACTTTCCATACACGCTTTTTCAAGTCACACGAAACAAAACGGCGTCGAGGTTCAGCAAATTTAAAAATTTTGAACTCACTTGAAGGTCACGAAAATGACCATAGCAATAAGAAGAGTAGACAAAGAGAGGCAGTAACCGGAAAAATAGACATCGTGTGTCACTCCAGCACCCACCGTCTCAATTGTTGGATGTGGTTTTGGAATACATTCGCTAAATAAATAATTCCCCAACAATTAATTCACCATTTAATTTCAAGTTAATAAATATTTCTACCTGTAGTCGGTCTTGTTCTGCCAAATTCCGCCCGCTTGACAAAGTCTCGTGACCGTCCCTTCAAAAAATTAACAAATCATTTTTATGTACCAAGCAAAAGTGGCTCAAAAGCGCTCCGTAAAAAATCCGGGTCAAATTCCCTTGTTTCCATTCTACCCGCCTTCCTCGGTACAATTGACTTGTTATCTAATGGTCATTAACTGAAAAGACATTTCCTGCACATTAAATGCATGAAGATAATTGAGTCCTCCTTACCCGTCTCGTTGTAGGCGATCCCACGGAAGTGTTTGAAGCAAGGGAGGGACACGGATGTATTCTCCTCTGCTTGTGGCCAACAGAGTAGACCATCCCAACTTGTATTACAGAAATTTCCCTTGTGTCCACTCAACCCATCACTTGGTCTACTACCCAAGTTTTCATCACTGTCAACTCTCCCCGGGAAATTTAGTTCTACTTCCCTCACAACCACTTCTCCTGTCGTCGTCCTCATCGTTCCATTAGTCTCTCGTCGTCCATAATCATAATTGCCCGCATCCGATGATCCTTGACGACCGTCCCCCGGGGAAAGACCACCAGAGGAGACCTCCCCCCTCCCCAAACTTTGTATTGACCAAGAGGCAGAAGAAGACGTTCCTAACGAAGAAGAAGAGGATGACGATGATCGAATTAGGAAATTCGACAAATTTTCGTCATTTGCGTAAGCCCCACCTGTCCTAATGGCTCTCCCTGGCACTTCCTCCTCCTCTCCTAATAGTCCTCTAATACTCCCGGGTTTCCCTTGTCCTTGCTGTTGCTGTTCCTCCGGGCTGATTACCCTCACAAGTTGCCCGTATAGACAATTCCACTCTGCACCCGAAATAAGGAGGCTCGGTGGTGGTGGCACAACTCTCTCCATCTTCACCCAGAATTAATAAGACTTATTTAAACAGGGAAAGTACAAAATTATGAACCACCCGTGTGCTGTATGGTGTGGTGTGTTTGTGTGTTTGTCAACTGAAATATTAAACACAAAAACTTTACAATTTCATGTCCGACTAGTCAACACAATACTTTCACTCGGAGAAAGTTGAACTTTCCGATTTTGTATTGGATTTTATTGTGTGAAACAAAAGGAGTGTAATGACTACTCTTTTAGATTTGATGTTCATAACTACACACACACACTCTCTCTCTTTCTCTCTTTAGAAAAAGAGTGGAGGAAAGGGAGGACACGAAACCCGTTGAAAAATAGATTATCGTCTGGTAAATATCTACACACGCATCTCCTCTCCGGACATGCAGCCGTCAACTCTCTCTTTCTCACACACACAGACAAAGGAGAAAGTAGAGTGAAAGTTTTTTAGAGAAAATTTGCGCTTCAATTTACTTTCACTCCCAACAATTTCAATTTTAAAACTGTAGTTTCCGTTGTCCACTGCTGCTTCTACTGTATGACTACGCCACTTTGAAAATTGAAATATTTTTGCTAATTAACCCCACCACATGTTTTTAATTGGTCTACTATAAAAACATTTGCACTGGTTGGAGAGGAGAAAGCTTTTGGTCAAATGTAATAAAAAGTGAGAGTGGGGGGTCGGGAGACACTGCTGCTGTAATTTTTAAAATGTGTCTTTATGAATTATTTCTAAATTTATATCCACTTTTTATTAATTGTGGTTTTAATTAAACACTTCCTTCTTCTGCTGGTATGTAGTGAAAGAAACTGAAGAATATTTTGTTATTCCAGTTGAGTAGATAGAAATGGCATGCCCGCACGGAAGAAACTTACACTTCCAAGGACTGACACTCGACTGGCGGGTATTGGAATGCCCGTGTCTTTATATCCCCTCCTGCCTCTTTTGTAACTGCCCGTGCCGTGAAGCACTGTGTGTGTACGGGATTCTGTAGCTTCTGCTCTATAGACACACTTTCTTCATGTAACTTTCCCTGATTTTCCCCGTGATTTCTCCTCCCTCTTTTTTGTGTGACAATTGAGTTGTTGTGTGATAATACAATGGAAATACATATTTGCCAAAAGTTTCAAAATAATTGTCTTCTTCTGCTACTACTACTGCAATGGCAGTTAGCAAAAGATTATACTTGCAAAAATTCGAATGTCTCGGACACTCCCAAATCTGTACTGAATGGATATTTAATTAGAAAACAATTAATTTTCCTCAAAACTTTCCTTTTTCCTTCTACTAATTTATAAATTGAATTTTTTTCTCCTCTCTTTAAAAAAGGAAGACATCCTTCATCAAGATTGTATAATCTCCATTTTTCCAGTGCAGGAGGGAAAGAGTTTTCCAAAATTCGATTTTCTCCTCCATTCCATCCTCCTCCTCGTAAAAGAAAGGGAATGGCCAACTGGGAGTAAATTAAAAGTTTAAAGTTTCCTTCTCTCTCTCTCTCTCTATTTGCGTGTGTGTGTCTGGGACAACATGAAAATGTGTCTGGAGAGAAGAAGAATACCTTGAAATTAATATAATTATATTTCCATTTTCTCCCAGGAAATGCTCTCCATCACACACACGACACACACACAGTAGCAAGAAGGGAGAGAGCGGGAAGCAAATAATTAGTAATTGCCTTTCCTCCTTCCTCCTCCAGTCTCCATTTTAATATAATATCCGGCTCTTTAACAAACATCCTCTCCTCTTCATCAGCACAACAACAAAAGCAAATTCTGCCATGTCATTTAATAGTTCCTCTTAAGACAGTCAATTTAATTGTCAATTTTGTCTCTCTCTCTCTCTCTCAATTTCTTGAAGGACACACTTTCCTCCAATCTCCTTTAAAATTAGCCCATCCAATATTTAAATATCAAAATTTGCAAAAAGAATGCGCAAAATATTTTGCAAAAAAACATTTTTCTCCTCTAAGTGGATTTCTCTTGTGGTTCTACAGAGAAAGAGAGAGGAAATGACTAGGAATTTTTCATCATGTCAATATTGACTCATTAAAAATTGTTCCTGAATTTGTCGACTCCCTCTCTCTCTCCCTGCATGGTGTGTGTGCGTGTGTGTGTGAACATGTTTCGGATGTGTAGATGAAATTGAATGACGAGAGAGAAAATCTCACTTTTTCCAAAACTTTCTCTCTCTCATAATATTTGATCATTGAATTTGAGTTGTGGGGTTTAGAAATGTCAACTGCCAGAGGGGTTTCATCATCATTTCCCTTTACATTCTACGTGTGTGTGTGTATGTGGAGAGAGAGAGAGATGTAGTACATCAGCTTTTAAATACAGAGCAAACATCATAATGACTATCGCATTACCCTATCGATCGATGGGCAATACGATTGATGAGAACGAGAGAGAAGACGGTTGGCCTAGTGTGAGGAATTTGGACTCCGAATTTCGGAGAGATGCAGTCGCACCATGTCTCCGTCTCGAGGAAAAACGGAAGGAGGGAGGAGGAGGAGGGAGATAAATTGCCGATAAGAAAGTCTTAATCGAATTTGAAAGCACTTTGGTCGGATGAGGAGGGGCGAGTGCAAAATGCAAATCCACACAAGAGTACGAAATTCCTGTGCAGAATTTATCGAGGACAGAATCTTCACACACATACACACACACATGAGTAGTACCCTTTAATCCACTTTCTTTTTAATCCTGACCCAAGAAATTGAGTTATGCGAACTGGTAATGTGGAAGGGAACATTTGAAATTGAAATTATAAATAGATATTATATCATTTAAATTGAGGAGGACAAATTTTTTGATTAATCTCCTCCATTTTGCTACAAGATGAACGGCGGTTTCCTTTTTTCCAAAAAAATGTTCTTCCGTGCTGCAGTTTGAAGGAAAGGGAAGGTACATACACACAAACAACGCACGTGTGTTGACCATAATAATTTGATTGAGAATAATTAGTTTTGCAGAAGTGTATCATTAATTTTGTTTCTTTCGTTTGTGACTTGAATAATGGTCTTGGACGGAGAGAAAAAAAATATTCGTAGAATAAGATAGAGAATTGCAACCACTTAAAAATATAACATATAATGATGCAAGATTGTTGATGTTGAGGCAGGAAGAGCCAGTTTGCAAATTAATTTTTTTCTACTCTACACTATTTTTTTGTTTATTTCCACGCCATTGGGATTTTTCTGAGCTGACGATGCAAAATTTGTACTATTTAAAATATTTTAAGTGGAAGAGGAAGTTCCACTTGTACTGTAGTTTTAAAATTGATTTAACTGCTGGAGTAAATTGAACTTGATTTGCGAAACATTTTTTGTGACAGAGTGTGTGTGCCTGTGTGTGTGAGAGAGAGAGATAGAGAGAGGAAGAAGAAAAATAATTTCCTTTGGCTTCCTCAGGATATTGGGAATGAATTCAAGACGCGCGTACAGTAGTCATTCCAGTTTGGCGAACAGTCAAGGCCTTTTCATGATGAGGAAGAAGAAGAAGACTTGAGATTGTATCCCCCATGCAGAATCATGGAATGTGTACTCTCACGTAATACTCCTTCAAAACTGGGAGTCTAAAATCCTGCACAACAGGACAGAGAGAGAGAAGAACCTGATTATAATGTCTCTTTTTCCTCCCGTCCACTTAATTTACATGTTAATATTCCGCAACAGCTTTTATTGATCTCCCATTCGCAATTGGGTATCTCAGATAAATTCTACCTGTGCAAAATCCATCCCCAGAGATCCATGGAAAAACTATTTGAGAGCTGAAGAGAGACAGTTAACTCTTGAATCTTGCCCATTTTTAAAGTGTCCTCTGAGAACCTTTGAGCTTCTTACGTTCTACAGTCACATTTATTTTTTGAAATATTGTTAAAGATTTGACGAGGAGAGACAATGGCCATTCCAAAATCAAGATCTCGTGGGTTGTAATTTTTGAAAAAACTAGAGTAAAGATAAATGATGGTGACTTTGGAGCATGACGGCGTAAATTAAAATATTTTTAAAAAATGGGGAGGGAGAAAGTGGTTCTAGTGGGGTTAATATTAGTCATTCAAATTGTTCCTGAAAGTAAGTGAATTATTTACATTTTTGTTATTTATTCCGGATGTGGAGTGCTAATGATTTTATTTTTGGGACAGGTTCCTTGATGGGGATTGGGAAGAAATTGGAGAATGCATGTAAATTCAGTCAATTCCGGTGTGCAGAAGGGATATGTTTGGATACTGAAAAATTGTGTAATGGGATTGAAGACTGTGCTGAAGGGGAAGATGAGAAAGGGACAAGTCAGTACAATTGTAGCAGGTCTACTCTGAGTGATGACTGCAAGTAAGATCATTTTTCATTGACGTGCGAAAGGGAAATGTACAGAGAAAATAATCGGAATTTTATTAATGTAGGGCCAACGAATTCAGGTGCAGATTCGGTGGCTGCATTTCCGCTTCTTTAAAGTGTGATGGGTAAGGCTTTCATAATACTTTGAGTATAGAGAAATTAATTAGAAAATACGTGTATAAATGTACACCCCAAATAATCTAGGAGTAAATGAACGACCTAAAGCGGATTCGAAAAATCCGAGTGGCGTCCAACTTTAACCATAATTTGTATATGCAGGAACGCGGACTGTTGGGGTGCGACGGACGAAGCCAACGATTTTTGTGGTTACGAGTAAGCCTTTCACCAATAACTTTCAATTGTACATTATATTAAAATTTAATTCATAATATTTAATTATCAGACGGCCCAAAAATCAACGACCAGCCAATCCGACCACAATTGTGATCTACCCAAATTCTAATCCTACAGCCGCAACAACAACAACTCAGAACTATTATTACACAACCAGGCATACAACAACGACGACAGAAAAGATTGTCCAAACCTCCACAACTCCCAGAACAACAACCACGAAGAGACCCGCAACAACAGCAACAACAAGACAGACGACAGTGAGGAGTCAGGGAAGTGGAAAGTCTTCATGTCCAGTCATAGAATTGGAGGCTGGTCAAAAAGTTTCTTGTTTCCAGCAAAAACTTGCTCAAGGTATTTTCCAAATTTATTTTCCCCTTCAATATGAAAAGTTTGTATGAATGACAGTTTGCCAATATTACTTTTTTTCAGAAATCCAGTGCGCTCAGAATCCTTCACCGGGTAAAACTTTTTAATGTTTAACAAAAATTGCATGGTTGTTTGGAAAATAAGAATATCTTCTACTTATCTATATATCTTGATTCTACTCATATACAAGCAAATTCACATAAAATTCACGTCTTTCAATGATAATTAAGTACCAAACAAACTAAACTGACGATAATCAATGTTTTTATTCAGATGGAACTCGAGCTGACATTAGGTAGAATATGACACACTTTTCAAATTTCACACTTTTGAAAGGTGACATCGTCTTTATTATTTGTTTTTCTCTCTCTCTAGTTGTAGTCAATACTGGATCCCACCCGAGACCGGCCCGGGTAGAACTATCAGACATTGTAAGGATGGAGAATGGCTAGGTAAGGATTTTGCATATTCGATATTAAAAAAATGAATTTGGCATTTTAATCCTTTTTTGGTTGGGAAATTGACAGGCGGGAGTTATTTTAATTGTGAATTGGACTGTGGGACGGGAGGCTACCCGCCGATGGGCTACATTACAGGTAATTTAAATTTATTCTTGATTAATAATCAATGATTATTAAAAACTGCAACTTTCTTTTCAGGGAGTAAACCATCCGCACAGGGCAAATGGCCTTGGCATGCAGGACTGTACGAGACTGACCCAGGGTCATCACAGGGTAAATATATCTTCAAATTGCTGATATGAACTTTTCTGTATATTTTAAAATTTTTAATCATCATCTTCCAGGGGGAGTCGAAAAATACAGACACATTTGTGGTGCGACTCTCATTACCCGTCAAGCCCTTGTCACAGGTACTGAATATGTCTATTCAAAGAATTATTTTTTAAAAAAATTGCTATGATGAAAACTCAATTAAATGTAATTAATGTATAGCGGCACATTGCGTCGCATTCCCCTCCACAAACACAAAAAAGAACGAAGGGGAACTGAGGGTTTACCTGGGGAAATTTTTTCGTAATTTTGATGACAATAATGATCATGTCCAAGCGATTGGGGTCAAGCATATTGAAATCCATCAAAATTACAATTTTGCACAACTTGAATCCGATATTGCTCTTCTGTGGCTGGAGAGGGTGAGGAAAAAAGACTTTCTTTTTTACTATTTGTATTTTTTAATTATAATGTAAATCATCTCAAATTTTACAGCCAGTCGAGATAACGTCGTTTGTTCATCCGGTGTGCATGCCAGATGAAAATTATGATGGACCCTTGGTCGGAGATTCTGGCTCGGTAAGAGTTTGTATAATAATTTTCTATTTTTTTTATTAAAGGTATTTAATTTAATGTGATTTACGGGTATTTAGCTGGCGGGTTGGGGATCCGTCGGAGACAGGTGAGTTCCCTGTCCTTTGGTGACAGAATATGCAAAAAAATATTTGCACGAGTGGAATTAATTAGAAAAAAATCGGTTTCAACCATTTACGATGGAACCTTACAAACTTTCTCTATTTTCCACCCAAAATGTAGAAAAAAACTTAATTCGGCGTCCAAGTCTATCAATTTCTCCTATGCTATTTAAGTGGGGAGAACAATTTTCTAATAAATTATTACTCATTCTCTTGTCAAAACAATTAATTTTAATTGTTACAGAGACTACCCAACAATGTTGAATGAAGCTGTCCTCCCTGTCCGGTCAAACCACGAATGCATTCAAAATAGTCCCGTCCTGGCTAATCTTGGTAGGCAATCAAAATTTACTTTTTAATTTTTGCATATGTTCTATAATTTGTTTTGCTCTTAGTCCGAGAGTCAACTTTCTGTGCTGGACACACTAACGGTAATATACACCAGTTTATCAAAATCATCCAATTTTAATTATTGTGATTAGAAGATTATTTTGAAAATTAAAACAGGGACGTCGGCCTGTGATGGAGATTCCGGTGGTGGCCTTGTATTCCCGTCTGCAGAAAATTCAAACAAGTGGACAATTCTGGGAGTTGTGAGTGGTGGTGTACCAAAAGGAAGGGGTAGAGGTTGTGACCCAAAATTTTTTGCAGCTTTTACTAAAGTGTCCAAATTCAAAAGATTTATTGATCGGACGATTGACCTCAAATTTTCTCAACTACAGTAAAGTCCAGGAATTGTTTAAGCTATTCATAATTAAGTTATCACAGAAGCTTGTTAAATAAATTAAACTTTTAAATTATTTTCTGTTTCATCTTTTCTCCTCCATCACACACACACACACAATTATGTGTCTCTCTCAAGTTGAGAGTCTCAACCCATCTCATTCTTTCTTAAAAAATAGATTGCTATTATTGCACAGCCATAAAAAAACCTTTTGCTTTGTTAAAGTGGCTACTTTTCCACTTTCTCAGGTAGCCAAAAATAAACCCTCATCATCGAGAGGTAAGAACGAAGTAGCCTTGAACTTGTTTACTATTTTTGGCCCCTTTTCCTTTCCTCTGATAAAAGATTCATGGACAAAACCCACACACCCACACACACTCTCTCTTGTTGAAAAAAAGGAGAAAAAATCAGTGTTATTTTGAGAAACACAATAAATCGTTGTACAATCAATTTGTTGTAACCTCATAAAAATCGATGGAAAAATTTAGGACAGGAAAAAAATGAGGTCGGGAATTCCAAGATTGAAAGGTCAACCTGCAGGAGAGAGGGCAAAAGAGAATAAACAAACCAGCACACCCAAAAGGTTTGAACCCTACGTCGCACACTGTAGACCCCTTAAAAAGGATCCTGTGACAGCGAATGAGAAAGCCTTTGAAGGATATACCCTTAAGTACCTGTCCCTTTGTACCTTGTGACACAATGTCCATTCTACCCTAATCAGCACACACTTCCCTTTTGCGTGTGTGTGTGGATGGGGGAATCCTTAGCACAACAAATTTCACCTTTTACTTCCTTAACTCATCTTTGTCAGTCGGGCTGAAGTAGTCGACGTCCAAGCATCACAGAAATCCTTCCTATTTTTTCTAATTTTTTTAAAAATAATTTTAATTGTTGTCCCGGACACTACAATTAAATCAAGCAATGCCATCGCCTCTTTGGGTCCTCCTCCTGGTCGCTCTGTGTCAAGTGTCCTGTCTGGAGGTCACACATATTGACATTGACCCGGTTCCTCCTTCACCGATAGTCCAGCCTTTGATTCTACCGATACCCGCCGTCCACACCGAGACTATTCCACTGACTATTATTCCAGAGGTCATTCCAAAGGTTGCGAATCCCCTCATCAAACCAGAGAAGAATGAGAGTAGTATCTTATGGACTGTTGCGGACATACGTGAGTCCATCATTAATATTATATTTAATTAAGATTAGATAGTGAACTTATAAATTTCTACACACAGCTGCACCCAAACTGAAACACCCGGAGAAAATTGTCCTGACTGTGGAGCCATCAACGACAGGGGAGAATCAGCTGTACCGCACAATAGACGGTGAGAGATAAATCCGAAATAAATCCAATTATCTTGATTAATCTGTTGCACTGCTCCATCTTTCTTACTGATCGTTCCTCGGTTCCAGGAAAGTTGGTGAAAGTCGTCGAGTACGAAGTTGACGGAGTGGAGAAAGAAAGGCCGAGTGAAAAATGTTTTTCTTATTTCTTCCCGGCTAAAACGAAAGACTCTGGCTACCTACTCAAGTCTCCTCCTGTACCACCACAGCAACAACCTGGACCCTTACCCGCTACACCCTTTGGCCCTGTGTCACCCGGCGGAATCGGTCCTCTAACAGGTGTCCCTCTTCCTCCTCCTCCACCAGAAATCTCTGCTTCCTCCTACACTTTCCCAAGAACTGAAGAACTATCTGGTCAACAACAAAAACAACCGATCCGGGTTGTAGGTCCTCTCCGAACCCTCCGTTATCATCGCCCGGCTTACCGTTACGCTCCGGTGTCTCCACTCTACAGGCATCATATTGTGGGTCACGTAGGAGACACTGTGAGCTCAGGAGTAGGACTGGAGAAACCCGGGGTTGTCAAAGTTGAAGGGAAAGGTGAAGTTGTTGTTCCGGATGTTAAGAAGGAAGGAGCCAAATCCGGACTGGAGAAAGGAGGTGTGACCCCAGTAGTTGGGACGGGAAAGTCGGCCATGAGGAATAAGGGACGATGGTTTTGGTCATCTTCATACTATGACCCTTATGACTACTACGAACCCTACGACTATTATGATTCCTATGGACCCTATGACTATAGCTACGGACGACCTGGCGGGCATTATTGGTATAATCCCTATTACAAATCCTCTTTGGATGCCCCTCTCCCTTCCAGTTAGATTTGATACCCGTGCCTTTCTTTACCGATCCCCATGTACTTTTTTAAAAATTAAAGTTGTACTAAAAAGTAGTTTAATTCTGAAATAACAATTTACAATTTCAGAATGACGAGACCTCCCACTTTGTCTCTCTTTTCTTCTCGACGACGACTTCTCTCTTGTAATGAGCCAATCAAAATTCTGTGTACAAAAAATACAACATAATATTATTCTATATTTTGATTCATAATAAAAAATGGCTGTAAAATGTTATGCAATAAATTGTGTGCATGAAAGATTGGAATTTATTTGAAGCAACCAATGAAAAACAGTCTTGAAATATTTTTAATTTGACTTCTTGCATCCACACGTCATCCACACGACAATGAAAATTGAGAGAGAGCTACTCAGAAAATTTGCATAAATGAATTGTTGTCCTACACGCCAGCTCAAAGCGTCCGAAACGGTGGACAGGGCAGCAGCAGTCAAAGCCAGGAAAATGGCACACGGGATTTGGATGATTGTCCAACGGACACCAGACTCCAATTCCTGTCCACAAAATATTACATAAAAAATCACATGTACTTTTGAAATTTTTGTTGTTATTATGACTGACCTGGAGACTAAAAAAGTTGTAGAGTAATTGTGTGGTGGCCAAGATGGTAGATGAGAATGATAGGAAGATGAAATTTTGCAAATCCCTTTCTCCTCTGTCCACCTTGATTTCGGAGTGGAGTGGACCGAGGACAGCTCCAAGGAATATTTCCGAATGGACCATGGCCAAACTAGAGCCAATCTACAGTCACCAACAAACTCTTAAAATTAATTATAGTTCTTAACAAGTAATAGGTGAAAAACAGAATTCTGTTGGCACATTCGAAAATAGCATTAAAGCTACATTTTGTAAGGTTAACTGAAAGATGGTAAATACATTGTATTTAGCACCCTGGTTAATTCCTGTAACACCTCTAACCACTGCTAA
>WJFB01002929.1:0-15762 GCA_009870185.1 Pygmarrhopalites habei
AAAGTTATTCGACACAAAAGTTGTGTCCTCTACTCTGGCCCAAGCCTGTATATGCGATAGCCATTTCTTCCGAGAATCTAGGCTGATAAGGAAAAAGGGTTCTCTGTACTCCGTCTATAAAAAGCACTTCACATATTTTTCTTTCGAACAGAATATTTCACACTGAATCAATACATTGTACATAGGTACATTGTAAAATCAAATACGACCCCCGGGTTGTAATTGAGACCCGGGCTTTAATGAAATTATTTTTCCTCAGACCCGGGCTGTATTAAGTACCCGGGGTCTAATTGAGCATTTACGGCAAGTTGACTGTACTTGACTCACAGCTTCCCTTCCCATCCACACCTCTGTCCCTAACATGCGTTTCCGCCTTTCATCCATCCATCAACAATAAAATATTAAAATTTAAATCCTCACTACGAGAGGACTTTGTGTCCCACCTAATTCCGTTATTCAACAAGAAGCAAAAATAGAATGTAAAATTAATAATAACCTTGCCTGTTTAACCCTTTCGCTACTGAATTAAATTTGTTGAGTCTCTATCGATACCCTGGTTACGAATGTTGATTTCTCATTCTGGGGCAGACTGTAAATAATCTTTTTTACAGTCATCCCACGGATACTCTTTTTATTGTAAGTTTTCTCTGGACTGCATTATTTTTCAAACTTTGTTCATTTTTTTTCACAATTTTCGTCAAATTTTCAAAAACATGGACAACATAAACTTGTAAGTGTTTCTTTTAAGTGCTGAGAATTCGGTTTTTTTAAAAGTAAAATTAATCCATACATGCATAAAAATTACATGCCAATAATTTTTATGGAACAGTAATGTAGAGCCATCCGCTCCACATTTTTCCAGTGCGTCAAGGAGGCTGGTTTTATGTTTTTGATATGGGCTGCAAAGTCATTTGTGTTTTCACAAATATCGGTCATCATGTCATCAGTGACAAACTGCTGGAGAATTTGAAATGGGGTGGAGGCTGGATTGACATTTTGATTCCGGAGTTTTCAAGTTGGGTTGAAGGTCACATCCGGTGTCAAATAATCCTCCTGTGGTCCAAATGTGACCACTAGATTGTGGACGACGTCTCTTTCGTGGTGGTTGTTGTCCATCCGCATCATCTCCCTCATCCTCCTCTTCCTCCTCACAAACCATGTCCCCCTCATCTTGCGAAAAATTAATTAATTGAATTTATTAATTTCATTACACTCATGTAAAGTATTAATTTCAATAGAATTTTTTTTTAAAAAAAACTCTCACCTTCCAAAACCACAATGATATCCTCATCGTTATATAAATATCACGTCAAAATGAGCAAAAGGGTTAAACCTACACACAGTCTTCAACCGAATGTCAGATGTTGACCTTTGACCTTTCACTTTTGGCCTTTCAATTTCTAAGGTTTACCGTAGAAGTTCTAAACATTGAAGTGTTTGAAATAAACTTGAAACTTAGGAAGTTATGCAATTGATATTTCGTGGTCCAAGGGTCAAAGTTTGCAAATTCTTACCTGAAAAAAGTTTAACTTTATTTCATTTCAATCATTTCATTGCAATTTACATTGCCTTAATTAACGTGTTAAGAACAGGTCGTAATCGCAAAGATTGTTCGTCGCCCCCATTAAATTCCAAGCTTAAAATTTGGGGGGAGTAAACTTGAGTTCACGGTGAACAAAGTCTGTCCGACAGACGGACAGACGGACAAAGTGATTTGTGATCGGGAGCTTCGGTTCCCAAAAGATGATTCACGTATAAGTAGAGTCATTCACACTGTCACTCAATCTAGTTGTTCCTAGTTTTATTTAACGTCCAATGAAAAATTATTTTTCATTCAAGCATGACTTGTACAGACAATTGAAAATTGGCTTTAATATCTAGTAAAATTCAGACTCCGCTTATCAAAGAATTCACCGACAGATTAGTATCTCTTCTCCTTTGGAGAAACTATTAATTATTCTTTTGTGATTGGATTATTGTTCACACACACCACCACCACCTCAAAATGATGCCTGCACGAACGTCATTTTATTCGTTTTACTCATCCTTTTTTTGTTAACGATTTATTGTCACCATAAAAAAAGATGGAGGTCGTCCGTAACGAAGCCATATTTTTATGCGTGTTCCTTAATCATTAATGATTCTGACTGTAAGAGTGACGTGTCATCCGTTCCAGTTCTCCAGCTCAATTTTTTGTACTCCGTTCTTTAAAAAGTTGGACAAACTTTGTACTACAAAATCTCGCAATTTTTTTGTTCCTTGTCCATCAAAATTTCGATGAATGTCATGGCAGAATCATGGCCTCATGAATGTTTTGAACAAAAATACTTCCGGTTTAATTTTGATGAACTCATGGTACAAAACAAAAGGGTTTGTCTGGAGGGACGAATCTTGGTTGACTTTCTTAACGGGAAGAAAAAACTGGATTCTGGAGTTCCAGACTCATCACGGAATTAGAGGAGGAGTTGAAAGAGTGGATTTTGGGAAATTGTGCAGAAAATGAGGACCGTACAAAATTATTCAAGTTGGTTCGAGTGGCGGCTTACACAGCATCTTGTTTCTCTCCTACAGCCTACCAAACCGACCCGGGAGGGGGGGGGAGTTGTCAATATTTTCAAAAATGGATCTCTTAGGTTGGATCTCGGACGACTTGATTGACAATTCTAGTGAATTCCGGGGCGATCCAGATTTTGGTGACGTAATGGATTCTTTCGGGGAAATTGTGTACAAAATCTTGACACTGGAATTCAGAACAAAGGTTGACCTCTACAAATATTTGGAGGTGGAGGTGAGAATTTTGAAAAAATATTTCCCCTACAAAACGTACCTCCATTTGTGGTTCCTTTTTGCAATCGACATGAAAACGTTTGGATTTGAGGGAAGGGATTTAAAAAAATATGCGCTGTCCGTTCAACAACATTATCAATATAGTTCATGGTTAGGAAAACCAACAGGAGGGGGAGGAGGAGCGGGAACGTTTGAACTTGACTTTGTACTCACTTAAAGATTTCACATGATAGGAGTGAATCAAGTTTTTGAACTTTGTCTTCTTCTGGATGGAATGAATGTCCAATGGCCCAGAAAATGTGAGGCAAGAAAGACATTTGAAAACACTTAAATTTCTAATAGCGATGGTGTATGCCATGGATAATGACATTTTATCATTGAAGAAAGAGGTCATGGAGGGGGCAACAGAGAACCTTGTTCTGTTTCATCATTTCCAGGGGGGCTTGGATTTTACAGCTAGTGTTCAAAAAGTCATTCAATTGCGTGACAAATATTTGACAGAAGCTAAAACAATTTATGACTATTTGTGGGACAAGTTTGGAGAAGGGTCAATTGGACGAAAATACATTGAAATTATGGCACATGTTTGTGAGGCGGCTTTACAGTACCACGTGGATTCTGGCCGATATGGAACTTTCGAGTGGGCGTACGAAAATTAAGAGTAGACTTTTATTGATTACATATTCTTAGAAGAGAAGGGAAAGTTTCCCCGGAAAAGGGTAAAATTTTGCCCGGAGGAGTGGAACTTATACGGGAAACTTCAGGAGAAGCTAAAGTCATTTTCCCCGGAAGGTCAAAATTCCCAGGAAGAGTGGAATTCTTCCTCCATCTCGGGATATTTTCCCTTCTTGGGGGGAATTTTTGGACTCCTCTGGGGAAAGCAGTTTCCTTCTTTTCCCGGGGAGAATTTTTACCTTGTGAAGGGAAACGTTCCCTCATTCCCTGGAAAATCCACTTTCCACCCAACATTTTTCCTTCTATTTTAAGAATGCATATTAGTAACTTTGTCAGATCCAAAATAAAGCAATACGATTTAAAGCCTAGTTCGTCCAAAGCATTAATTTCCTAAGGAAATTCTCCTTTGTTCTCGCTGTCCATTTCTCCATTCAGATTGAATGGCATTCAATCATTATGGATAGTGGATATCTCGCAATCTCTCAAAAACACACGTGTCAAGTGGGAACCAACACCCAACTCGACATGAATACATCGTTATTCGAAACATTCGTCCTGTAATGTAGTTGACGATTCACGAACATTTCCCTTTGTTTCACAATCCTTGAGTAAACTACACTAGCTTGCGGTCACATCTGCCACACTCTCATACATTTTCCTTCTTCTCTATCAGTTTCTTTGATCAATCCCAATCCAATGCCCGTTTCAAATGAACCAGTTGTAACGACAAGAAAATAATGGAAGGAACAACAATATCCCCAACAATTACATTTTTATTCCTTACCTCCTTCCTTTTCCTCTTGCACCCCATTTTCTGCCTGAAACCATTCATAACAACCATTCATAACAAATCATGACTTTCTCATCTCCGACTCTGAAATTCATTTTCCTCCATCCGACTCCGGGTTCCCTCAGTTCCTCTCAATTTTCGATGGCTGTGTCCTGGAACTCATCCAGTGGTCTCCCTTTCATACAAATTTCCCGGGGAAATTGATCTGTCCCGATTCTACAATATCCAATCACCCCTCCTCTTCACCACACGCAGGACCCGACATGCCCAAATCAACCCCAAATTCAACTACTCTACTTCAAAAAATCCTGAAGACCGGATCCGAGAGTATGACAATTTTCGTTTCAATCCCTGCTTCGCCCTCTTTTTTCTCCCAGACTACACTGACTACCCGATTAAAATACCACACAGCACTGAAAATGGAACATTGGGTCGGGGTGTGGATAAGATTTCATGGGACATTTATGGACTCAAGAAAAATCCTCAGTACATCATCATAATATCTAGGGATCCAAAGTTCTCTTTTGAGGACTCTAAATCGGTCTCTAAAATACCTCCTTGGAGGCTGGGAACCATCCCGATCACTAGTAACTTCATTCTCGTGTGGTATGACAATGCGCATGTCATTCGAGCAGATATGCTCTACCTTCACTGCAATAAACCGACTTTTTCAGACATCCCCGCAAAGGCCAACCTGACCAAATTGGACTGGTGGGAAAATAGGTCAATTAGGACGTATGAAATCAGTAGATGGCGTTGGACACTACCTGGTATAACAGAGC
The DNA here is from genome assembly GCA_009870185.1 of Pygmarrhopalites habei. Lineage (NCBI taxonomy): Eukaryota > Metazoa > Arthropoda > Collembola > Symphypleona > Arrhopalitidae > Pygmarrhopalites > Pygmarrhopalites habei. The sequence continues at coordinate 5,035 of WJFB01002929.1, forward strand.
AGTTCCGGAAGGTCAATTCAAATTTTGGTGGGACGATCGTATTCACGGACGTTGATGTTGATTTTGCACCGGACTTGTGTGATCCCCCAAAATATTCGCACTCTCCCGTATAAAAAGAGCGTGTATAAAGCCTGTGCACTCCTAAACGTTGGCCATTGTCTAAATTTTACTTTACAATCCAATGAAAAACAACGGATTGACCTCGCCCTCGCCATGTCTTTAGTTATGGTGAACCTATTTTCAAATTCCTACATCATGTCATATGTGGAGGGAACGATTGGGACTAAATTCAACTGGCTTGTGGCGGGTGAACAGTTCATCCGCTCCAGGGTTGTCATGGTAACAAACTTCGAGTTCATCAATATGACAGCTTTTGCGCATGCTCTGAGACCCCTCACATGGCTCTTCACCTTACTCTCTATTTCTGCTGTCATCATCACACTCTGTGGGATGTCGTCGGGTCAGCTGGAAATTCCAGGTTAAAGGTCAACTTGGTCACATTATGTTTCAAAAAGCGTAGGAATGACGTTGCCATTTCTCGTGGAACAAGGTCGTCTCCCTTCCAAGAATATTTGGAGGGTATTAAACATGAAGATGGCTTTGGTGACAGTTCTTTGGGTCCACTCGGCTTCCATTATAAGTTTTGATTACAAAGGCGGGTTGACCTCTTATTTGACCTCCACGGCTATTCCAAAAGTCCCTGAAAATGTCCAACAATTGTGTGACACATCAGAATTTGTGTTCTCCACCTATAGTCATATAACATCGGCTACATGGAAACGAGAGTTCTTGCTCCACGACAGACTAGAAACTCTTGTACAAGTCTTGAAGGGAAGAGGTCAAGGGTCATCAATGTTTTCCAGGAAACTTGAATCCTTTCAGAAAAAATTGGTGTATGTGGACTCAAGACTACAATTCCAAGGTTTGATCAAGGCACTAAGGTCTGGGAAACAATTAGGGAGGCTGGAGATGCCCCATCATGACGAATGGGGTGACTTGAGTGTCCCGGACAGTCACGTGTATGTTTCAATGACAGAGGATGCTGTGCATTATGGGATGGTGATGAACGCTCTCAAGTGGAGGCATACAATTTTGGAAGGACCAACTTTGAATCTTTTTCTAGAACGGCTGCCAATCCTCGTAGAGGAGAACTTGTTTGTACGACCTTTCCAGACGAAAAATTTTCAGATAGCGGAATCTGGACTCTATGGTCTGTGGCGGGAGTATAACAGCCGGATTGGGTTGATCTCTTGATGAACAATGTTTGCAGGGGTAGGGACGGGAGGAATGAGACAAGTGTAAAGCACGAATGTCATGCGCGGTTGAAGAGAACGCTTGTACCTTCCATGAGTTTGAGGGAAGCGGAAGGTTAAGGAAGGATTAGTGTCGGAGAGGGCGCGGGAAGTTTGTCCTGTAAAGTACTGACGGCTGTTTTCATGCTGGTTGGTCTGTGTATGACGATGAATGTTGTCTGCTTCGTTCTGGAGTTTCTGTACGGCCGATACACCTCACAGTAAACGAATTATTGGTATACTGAGGTTCATGGGCGTCTCGACCATAGAAAAAGTAATGGAGAGCCGTTTTCCGTACAAAGTACAGTCAACTTGGGTGGTCCTTCATTGGGAAAGACTTGCAAACAAGGAATTTAATGTGTAGCTCCAGCCTGGCCTACGAGATTCCTCTTTCCCATTGAAGGGCCACCTAAGTTGACTGTACTCCACTCACAGCATCCCTTCCCAGCCAGTCCTCCCACACACACGCACTCACCTTCCCTATGTCATACATCCACACATCCACACCAACAATAAAGCAAAACAACCTTAATGATAGCTGACATAGGTAACATCAATTTAATGTCCACGTTTATTAAACATTGTTTAATAATATTTTATTATTGCTAGAAAACACAACAGCACAGAAGGAGGCAATCAGTTTCCAACATAAAATTATTTCAAAGAAGAATAATTGTTGAATTAAAGAGAGAAAAAAATGAAGAAAGTCTTTCAGCAGAATAAAGTCATTTAATTATCTAAGGAGAGGATCTCCATTACAAAAGTCTGTTGCACAATAACATGTCTTAACCCCCACTAAATAAGTAAAGGGTTGGAGTTTCAAAAAATCTGCCACTTGTTCAATCATAGGATTTTCCCCGTTGGTGTAGAGACAATCTCCGTCAAATCCGAATCCACCTGGTCCTCCCTCTTGACTATGGTTTTCTCCAGATCCAGAAGAAGGAGGAGGAGGAGTGGATTCAGCTGACGATGACGATGACGTGTTATTATTTCCCGTAAGACCGAAAAGTGAAATCACTCGTCCTACTCGGTTCCCTCGACGTAGAAAGAATGTATTTTTGACACAGACTGAAATTGGAGGTTGGTCAATGGAAACGATATTCACATTCTCTTTAGAGTCGTCCAATACGACTGCTGTTGGGTCTACATGGAAGTACAACCAACTTTAGTATTCGTCATTTTTCTAATTATTTACCTCCAATTTTGTATGGATGTCAGCTGAGCATTATTTTAAGAAAAAGATTTTGACTCACGAGATGTCGGTGATTTCTTGTCACTAGGTGGCATGCTATGGTGGTACATATCCTTACTCATTGGTCGACTAGGAGGAGGGACGTGAACACAATCATTGATTACGTCTCCACTCAATGACACACATTCCCGACATTGCAGAGCTACAAAAATAGCAGCAAGAAAAATTACGAAATGGATTCTACTGACTGCCAATAAAAATTATTCTGTGAATTTAGAATTGAGGCATGAATGAAAAATCTAATATTTTGATGACCCTGGCTCTACAAAGTTTTCAAAGAATCCAAAAAAGCTAATCGGGTGTACCCCTATATAATGGAATTTCAGAAAAATCTTTTTCAAAAATGAGAATCGCTGAAATTCAATAATTCTTCAATCAATTTTCTGAACGAATGGCAGGAAAATTCTTGGAAAATTGTAAGAATTTTTGTAGCTGATGTCTGGCCAGATAAAATTTCTAGTTGAAATTAAATTTAGATCCACAATCAATAGAAATGGTACTCCCGGGTGATTTAAAATTAAAATGTACCCAAAATGTCAGTAGAGACGCAGAGGACCATAAAAACTGTCAGAAACGGAGTCCTCATCATTTTGACAAATTGTGCTTCTTCCTTTTAAAAAATGTTTCCAAAAATTTCGATTCAAGATGAAACTTCCAACTGGGCAAACGAAGTCCCTAAAAATTTCTGGAGTGGATGGCAGGGGATATTACACAATTTTGTGTAACAAACTAAATTTCATGGTCAATGGGAGCTATTTATACAGTCCTCAAAAGGGTAATAAAACTTTCTTTGCCAATTAACTCACTAATATGTGGTAAATGAAGAAGGGTGTATGCAGAATAAATAATTAGATGACCATAATCCTTTACTCCACACTCTCGCTGTCATCTCAAGACAATCTCACGTTTAAAAATATGGCAGGTTAGTTCATCAAGTTAAACTTTTTGTTATGCACAAAGTGAGAAGACGTCAAAACATGAGAAAATCATTTTACTTCATTAGCATTAACCTCGCCACTAGCTTTGAGCGTGAGAGGGAGTACAAATTAAAATAAATATTACCAGGCTGTTCCAGTCATCTCTGCATTACATGTGTGTCTACTTGTGTGTGTGTGCCCACTTGTGTGTGTGTGTGCCCATGTAGATCGTAAAGCAAGTTTTGTACACAGTGCATAAAAATATTTACAAAGCACATGCACACACACATTTTTAAACAGCACTTTTGTTTTTTCTGTGTAAAAAATTCCTTGTTCCGTCTCAATTTATTTTTTTGCACAGGCAGACTTTGACTCTGCTAATTTGTTGCGTAATTATAATAATTAGTAGTAATTAAAGGTGAAGTGTCAACAAAATGACTTCTCAGAAACTGGCAGTTTTGCCTTTATCTGGCGGCCATGATACTGAAAGCTTTACGGGTTTACTCGTGTATTTTGAATACAGTGTATTCTTTGCTGTTAATTTTTATGTGGAACTTGCAAGCATTATTTTAATTAGCTTTTAATTTTAATTAATCATACGGGCTTCATAGCTTCCATTTAAATACCATAATTTAGACATAGTCTCCACGCCTCGGAATCAGTCTAATACCTAAATTAGGAAAATGTGAGGAAGAGTGAGATTAAATGGACATTCAAGTTTTGCTTAGTTGTGAGATGGATCTCCAGAAAAGAGAGTTGACCTGTGATCTCTAAAGTTGACATATAGAATCTCATTAAATCTCTGACTGTGTTCTACGGTGGGTGACAATGTTGGCTTGATTTTACTTGGTCGACGAAAGGGTTTGTGTACTGACAATTAAACTAAATAAATACTACAAGTAGAAAATAAGCACAATCTTTTGGCATAGTTATGGACCATTTCGCAAACAAAGATTGTTCACGTCAATTTTATGGGTCGTGACGGTCCTCAACGCCACATTCCATTTTAGGTCAAACAACCTAAAGTCTACATCCGGGACGCACTTAAATTCAATCGTTCATCATTTCACCAACGACTCTGACTCAGACCACGTACTTAATGACATGCCTGTCTAAATATCCTTTACTTTCAGGCCAGGATACACTGATTACAACGTTAAGGCAAGTAGTTGGGTCATGTCACACACATGAACTCCTTCCTCAGTCTTCCAACTGTACAAATATATTTAAAATGGAATACTAAATACTATTCACATTTAATTATTGCGGAAAAGTCATTTCCTCAGTACCACCAACAATTCCAGCCACCAAGTAATTGAGCCCACATGTTGAACAGACTACATAGTAATTAGCTTCGTCATCAACTAGACTTACCTGACATCAACTAATAAATATTTGGACTGTTATTCCATAAAATCATTACGTATGTTTTTAGACACAACAAATTTGAATCATTGAGATCCAAATGATAAACCGATATTAGTTTTGGATAAAGACACAATTTTGTACACATAGTAAATAACTACTGCATTACTTGTAAATACAATGATCCTTATAAATAGAGTAGTCCAAGACGTGCTTTGTAATAATAAATTGATATACAACGCCTCATTGTTATACCAGTGAAAGTCATTATCCTGTCATGTCATCATATAAATCTTGGTATAATTTTTGTCCAAAAGATTCGAAAATAAAATTCCCATTTCCCACTAACCATTTCACCCTTGTCTCTTCAATATGGCTGTTTTCGCACTCTATAAAATTAATTAAGTTAGTTCCCTTTCCAATTTTTCTATTAGTCGTTTTTTATTAGTGTATTTTTCTTAGTAGAGAATATGTTAAAGCTGGCAAGCATTTGGGTGTTCTGGACAATTTTTGTTCACACTGAACGATCATTGGGATCAGAAGGTGAATATAATTCATTGGCAGTTAATTAGTAAAGCACATTCTTCAGTGGATAATGTTGCATTTTGACTCGTTTCAGAATTTTGTTATGAAGACGTAAAGTGTGGTAATTAAATCTAACAAAAAAATAAAACTTATTTGCATAATGTTAGGTGGTGTTCTTAATGTACTCAACAAGCTTTGTTGTTTTACGTCATTGACCCAGGACCGGATACGTGGAAAGGAGTGTGTAACACAGGGAGTAGTCAAAGTCCAATTGATTTGCCGTACAAAAGTCTGAAACGTAATAGTCGAAAAGCTGACCTTTTTCTAGATGACAATTATTTTAAATCTCAGGATTTTTACCTCATCAATAGTGGACACACGGGTAAATAATAATATGATGCTAACAATGTTAGCCGACCATGACACTCTTCATTAATTAAATACAAAATGAGAAATTGGTGTCAAGAGTCCGTTGAAAATAATTAATGTAGTGCAAGCGGCAATCACACTTGACCTGACCTCCACAAGTGTTGTGACTGGCACACTCCTGGGTGGAACCTACGTTTTTAGTCAGCTCCATTTCCATTGGGGGTCACATGACCAGGTTGGTTGTGAACATACACTCGACAAACGACGGTGAGTAAAGTATGTGGTCTACATTCTTGTAATTTACGTGGGTGCATTTTCTGTTTTGGCACTGAAATCTCCGCCAAACCTGGAATTTTTCTCCGTCAGGCAAAAATTGAGTTTTATCTAGTGTCTGCCATATACTTAATGTTAAATTTCTCGATAACCTCCGTCAAAAATTCAATTCTGGCGCCAACGGGGATGCTCCAAACCAGGTTTGGGAGAGGGGGCAGAAAATGCACCCACGGTAATTTAATTACGTGTAGGGATTTATAGCAATTATTTTTTAAATGTAGTTTCCCATTGGAACTTCACATGGTCCATTATTCCTCCGAGTTTCCCGGACTCAATGAAGCTGTGCAGTCCAAAAAGAAGGATGCTGTCACAGTCTTTGGGATTTTCTTTGAGGTTCCTCTAATCACTTGTAATAGAGAACACAATGAAAGACTTAAAGAAATATTTTAGTGATTACTCACTGGTCAAAAATCAAATTTGTAGATTAGTTCTGAAGCCAATGAAGCATTGACTCCCATAATCAGTCAACTGAGTCATGTCCGAAAGGCCAAAACAAATGTCACTGGACACTCATTGAACCTGCGTTCATTCATGCCCCCAACTACACTCAAAGGGGAAATCACAATCCTGCAATATAATGGATCACTGGTAAGAATTTTTTGCTAAAAAATATGACAGCGTTCATTTTTGAAAGTAATTAATTTTGCTCTCTCTCTCTCGGGTAGTAAATAATTTTGTCCAAATAAATAATTTTAAATGGTGACAGACTACTCCAACTTGTGACAAAGTCGTGTTGTGGAATGTTATAGTCCAACCAGCCAGAATTTCTCTTGGACAGGTAAGTACATAAAACGTCCAGTCTCAAAAGATTCTATTTATCTTTTTTTCTGTATGCTCAATAACTGATCATTTTTCTACAGTTACAAGCCTTCCGAAGACTAAAGACATTCAACGGAAAACCCCTGGTCAATAATTTCAGACCAATTCAAAAGAGAAACAATCGGGTAGGCCAAATTAATTTTTGAAAACCATTTTTAAAAAAACGGTTGATGGTAATTTTAATTCAATATTTTTTAATCTGATCGTAGAATGTTACAGTCATTCGAGCTACCGTCAACTTGAATAGTGTCGATTCACTAATCACTAATTATGAGAATGCAGCTACTGAGGTTGATCAACTAATTTCATTTAATCCGATTTAACAACAGAATTGCCAAATTTAATGAATAAAATTAATTTTCTTATCCTTATTTAAATATGCAAGGGTTTCATTTGAGTTATTTTGATCCCTTTCCTTTTGTCACTGTTCGATCAGTTCGTACTTCATACTACTTGAATTCGTACGTCATGATCAAATTGTTCATTAGAATAAGATAAGAAATTTTATCAAAAGAGATAAAGTATGACATTACACACACTTTAAACTAATGACATAAACATTTCAATGCAGAGTGTCGAACTTACTTTGTACTTAATTTGTAATTTTGTAGTCAAGCCTGGTTAAAAAATTAATTTTTGTACAAGTAAACAAGTGACCTTTTAATTCCAATGGACACTCTCACGATCCTCCTCCTCATCTCGGCCTGTTTCGGACTACTCAGTATAATTTTAATTATAATTAGATGCTGTATCTATGAATCTATGGTGAGAATCGTAAACAAGATGAATTAATAACTATAATTAAATTTAAAACTAAACCAATAAAAATAAACCTTTTTCTCCAGAGTCGTAACAGGAACAGAAACAATCGTAAGCTGAGGCAATCTTATTAAATACTAACTATATTGCCTTACAAGTAACTGACGAAAGATTCATTTATTCCAGCTCAAGTTGTCCCTGCCGTAGTTGTCATAGGTCAAGGTCAACACTGGGATCAACCGCCGGCGTACTGGGCACAAACAGGTCATAATCCAGGGTCACAACCATCAGGGAATCATCCATATCCTCAACAGTCATACATGCAACAACCCGCTTATACTTTCACTCAGAATTACAATACACATCAGAATTATAATACACACCAAAATAATTATGCAGAACAGCGAGTATGATAACTGTACTACTGTATGTATGTAATTTAAAATTACTAATTTTATTTGACACATTAAATGTTTTTTACATGTCAAACTGAAAAAAGTATTTGCTTGTGACTATTCGAATATCTCCTTTTTTATTTTTTTCTTAAAACATGAAGCAATTTTTCAGAAAATTGCCTTGCAGTGACAGATTGTCCAGAAGGATTGATGGCCAGTTTAGTTTAATAACTATTTCCACCATCCCCATCTCCCTACTGTAAATGAGACACACATTTAACTCTCCCTTCAATTCAATAAAAAGTAATTACTGAGAAATGAGACAAGTATTTACTGTAATAATTTCCTCGTCGCCGTGCCCAACCACCTCCTCGACCTCCACGGGGACCACAACCACCACCAAATGAGAATACACACACATACAAATTTTTTCCTGTGCCCATGTCATTTGTGTTTGACCCTGGCAGAAGCCTCATGGGAGTCTCCGACTCGCTGGGAAAACAACTGGTCACGACAAGGAACAATGCTAAGACGAGTAGGGAGGATGTAATCTGAAAGTCATTGCGATATTTTGACAGTGGAAAAAAGAACTAAATAATTAGTGAAACTGTCTTTTATTAACTTACAAGGAACTTCATGATGAGACGGGAGGGCACAATTTAGGCTATTTGATTCTCTGACCGATCCGCAGGCACAAATCAGTGGCTGGTCATGGGTTGTCCATTTTATAGGCAAATGCAATGGCAGTGAAAGGGTGGGATTTTTTATTCAGTTTTGCAAAAAACCAAATTCTCGAGAGCTTTCCTGCTCCANGGTCATGGGTTGTCCATTTTATAGGCAAATGCAATGGCAGTGAAAGGGTGGGATTTTTTATTCAGTTTTGCAAAAAACCAAATTCTCGAGAGCTTTCCTGCTCCAAGAATACACGTTTCTATATGGAATACCAGGGGAGTACTTTGTCTTTCACACTCGAGACTCATGACGCAGGCTTTTTTGTGACAATATGAGGTAAAAAATGCATGCTATTGAAAGTTCTTGAGGACTATTTATTCATTCATTAATTGTAAATATGGCAATACCTACGTCAGAGGCTGAGAGTTATGGAAATGATGAGAATATGAGTAGTTATTCCGATTCCATAAGGTAACACACCTCAAACTTTTACTACTTAAATTGACAGTCACTCCTGCGTCTTCCACTTGTAATGTCAAGGATGGAAATTAGAGCTCGGAGCATTGAAAATCCTTGAAATTCTCAAGGATCATTCAGAATTTTGCTTGCAGGTTAAAATAAAGACACTTTTTACACAAATTAAATTTCAAATTGTAGAAAATAGTAAATAGTAAACTTAAGATCATTGATGAACTTCCTAGTCCGTAATAGTGAAGAAGAAGAGTTAATTCAATTAACTTGATTGTGGTCACAGGAACCCTAATTAACTGGAATGCAGCGTGAGAAAAAAAACCTTCAAAAACCTTCAACTCAATGTTTTCATTGAAATCGTTCAATGCATTGAAAGTTTCAATGCTCCGAGCTTTATTGGAAATTCAGTCTCTAGCGTAGGCTGTACAATTAATTTTATTGACGTCAACTTATATAATTAATTGACGTCAACTTGTACAAGTCAGGACTTTGACTGAATTGGTTCTTTACATTTTAAGCGATGTGCATGACCAGTATCTCAGATACTGTAGCTGCCACTTTCTCCCATATTCTACCAGTTACTGCCACTGGCTAGTAAATTTACGTTTCTGCAGGGAGACATCACACCCTCATTAAATCATTTGATGTGCTGAGACTGAAACAGGCAGGTTGTGCAGGGAAATAAGTAAACGACTTGTACAGTCAAGTATATAATTTATTTACAAAATACCTCATTTCAGGTTTAAAATATTGATTAGTTAATTACATGGACGAAATTCAGACATTTAATTTATCTATTTCGTTTAATACTGGTAGGAACGGTGGGAATAGTGGATGGGAATGTCATATTCTCCATGTCCTCCGTCCCATCCGTACCCTTAGCAAGGATTTCTCGGAGTTCCCCGAAAGATTTAGTTGACAAGTCTTGAGCATGGAGCCAAGAATTGGGAGCCATTGGATGATTCTCCTTGGACATTGTCCATGACCCCAGAGTTGGCAGTTTGTGACCAATGATCACTTGGATTTCGCGACGGATTACTATACAAAAGTCTTCGAGCGGCTAATTTTAAAAATTAAAAAAAATATTGTTATTATTTGATTCATCTACTATAAATGTCATCAGCAGAAGGATTTAACAAAATTCCAGCTAAATAATTTATTTTTACCAGGTCGTTTTCTTGATAACCAAAAGGATTCTCAATCTGCGTCAAATCAACCATGAATTTGTTAGCCGAATTGTAGTACAATTAAAAATTACATTATGTGAGATACAATTTAAAATTTGTTACCTCCCACCCAATCCGAAGAATACCTGTCAAATTTTAAAATATGAATTAATGCGTGGAGAAATTGATAGGTCAGCTGAGATTCTAGTCAGTTAAGTCAATTCTAGAATTTTCTAGTAATTTCAAAATTATTTGGATGACTACCTAAAAGGGCGAAGGATGCAAGACCCACAGCTGGTACAGTCAACCAGTTGAGTGTCCCAACCAACTGGTATGGAAGGGAGAGAAGGTATAGCCAAATACAGTAGGTCAAGTGGATTGAGTAGGCTGTCA
>WJFB01002930.1:0-15759 GCA_009870185.1 Pygmarrhopalites habei
GGACACACAAATTGTTAGGTTTTTTTTCTATTTTTTGAATTTTGGCGCTATAATTGTTGACCTACTGACCCCAAACAAAGTGGACTAGATCCGCATTTTGAAGCTCTACAAAACTGTATTTGTGGATTTTTTGTCATGTCAGGGGTCAGCTGTAGAGGGGGAGCAAATGGTTATTGAGTACCCTGTACACGAAACAATTTTAGACATCCAGAAGTGAGCTGGGAGTAGCTGGAAGAACTGGCAGAAGAGTATTGTCCTTCATTTAGTCAACCATGCCCACACTTCCTAGTCCCACAGAAAAAAAGAGTCATAACCTCAAAACTTAATTTAATCAATCCAATCTCACATTTCATGTACTCCACATACACACCCGCACGCACACACACACTCTCAGGTTATTCATTTTTTGACAAAATTCAGAGAAAAAAAATGTGGAGGAAGAGTTTATTCTTATTCTCATTATTCTTCCCTGGAGATGACGCAATGCAACGGGGAGAAAGCAACGGGAAGAAGGAAAAGGGAAGATGAAGAGAATATGAAGCTTTCATCCTTCTCGAGATAAATTTTGATTAGGCCAAACCATATCTCAGATGACACATTGCTTCTAGGTACTTTCCATCCCTGCTTTTGACACGGGAGGTCATTTACACTGTGAAAGACACACGCACACAAGGAAAAGACACAGTTGTAGTTGTACCAGAACCCGAACTTCGTGTCCATGGACCTGTGGACGGTGTGTGTGTGCGTGTGTGTGTAGAGTTTATGTAAGCTTGTGCTTATTTAAGCAAAAGATGAAAGACCTTTCATATAATTCCCATCTCACTCTCTCTTTCCTCTGCTTTTCACCTGGCCAAGGAAAGGAGGAGGAGGAGAAGGAAAGCTGCACTTTATAGCTTATGTCGGCTAATTCAGATAGAATATTTCAGTGGAGTTCGTCCATGATTAAAATCACAGGGAACTTGTCTTCTTTCTCTACCTGTCCTTCTATCTACCTTCCTCCTGGATCCCTTCTCTGTGTGTGTGTATATATATAGTATGTGAGGTGTCTTGGAACTGGAGAAAAGAGAAAATTGCACCGAGTTTATGATTCTTAATGTAAAAGGACCTACAGAGACGAAGATAGTGTATGTCACATGTATTTCTGTTGCTTTTTCTGAGTAGCTTTTTCTGGAAATTATAAGAAGCTATGGAATATATAGCGTATAGAATACATTGGTTAAGAGAGAGAGAGAAAGAGAGCAAGTTCATGGGAAGTCCATTAGAATTCTGTGCACAGCCAAAGTTCCATGCAAATAGATCATAATCATCATGTATAATACACGGAAGGAGAAAAAGGGTCTCTACCCGGGTTCTCCTCGTATTCCCTATAAGATATAGAAACGGAGGGAGGGAGTGTCGTAAAATAAAAAGAAAAGAAACGGACAAGTGTAGACACACACAGAGGGGGTAGAAAGAGAGAGAGAGTTTTAGGTTGCCTCAATTATTATGTATGTCATAATGTTAAGGTGGAGAGACACAACTGGAGACAGGCAGAGAGAGAGAGAGGAGTGTAGGTTTGTCCATTTTCTGTGAAATGAAATGTCAGTACAGTTTCATCGGGTGTATAGAAGTTGCCCGGAGAAGGAAGGTCTTGTAGTGAGGGAAGGAAGTAGTAAAACTTGACTGGTTTTCTCTCTCCTTTTGAGACGTGTGTGTGTGTATGTGTCGTGAATAATTGCTGTTTTGCTCATACGACTTGAGGCCTCCAGTACGCATTGGCCATGGTTGGGAGTACACACACACACAAGAGCCAGAGAGTAGGTAGGAAGTTGACTATTTTTGGCCCAACTTTGATGAATTTTTCTCCTTTACATCTTCATTGCAAATTGAAACGATGATGATGGCGGTGTCTTCCTCCATCTCTCACACTTTGTGAGTGTGTGTGTTTGAGGATGGAGGATGGTGAGGACTTTGGCAAGAGTTCAGAGGGTTCCCCCGTTCCATCTCTAATTTTTTTTCTTGGTCGATTTGAAGGGAGGACCAGAAAACCAGGATATGTCAAAAAATGTCTGTAGACTCAACTCTTCTTTCTCCGACGCTTCCTGTCCCCTGTCACAACCGAGAGAGAAAGAGAGAGAGAGAGAGAGGAGAGAAGGAGAGGGAAGGATAGGCCGTGAGTATTTGTGAGTAATTTTTAATTTCGAGGAAAATAAGAGATCAGATCAGAAAAGGAGGAAGGGAGAATAAAAAATATGACATCAACTATTCATGGTTCATTGACAGAAGGTTCACTGGGGTTTGTCGATCTTTCCCTCGCCTCGTTTGTCGTCGTCGGTCTCTCTCTCCTTGGGACTTGGTGGATTTGGGATTTAATTTATGATCGGATAAAATTATACTCGGGGAATCTTTCGCTGTGGGAATAAAAAGAGAGAGAGAGAGAGATAGAAAGCAAGGGTTTTTTTTCATATAAAATTATATGATGTCATCCTTCCTTCGAAATTAATTTTATGGTTTGTTTAGCTAGACTGTGAATGGATGACTTGGACTATTTTGACAGTTTCTTGTTAAGAACCAAAAAAACTGTTTTCACGTTAACATCTTCGTGTAATCAATCAATTCAATTTTCAATACAAAAATTTGTTTTTTTAAAACTTTTAACTGATATTGATTCTATTTGATGGTGCACAAGTGTTTTTAATAAATTCAAAATTATTTTTTGCTATATTTTTGAAGAGTCATTTGTCCATGTCTTTAAAAATTCAATATTTATTTTTTCATGCTTAAACCAGATTCGTCTGTTGTTTTTTTCTATGCTAGACTACATTTCAATTTGATGATCCAAGTTTTTGGACGGGAAGATGCCTTTTCCCCCGAACTCAACCTTGATTATGACAAGAAAATGAGTTTCAATTTTGTAAAATGAGTACTTAAAACTGCACCAATGAGCACTCCAGCCCCTTTCCTTGTTGTTGAAAGTGCATTAAATTTGGTTGCATTGTGAATACATGGTCTAGACTCTAGAGTAAAGATGGGAGGAGGAGTAATGAAAGATTCAAAGAATAAATGATCAAAGTGAAGAAAGAGGCTTGGAGAAAGGAAGAAGAGGGTTGGGTGAGGAAATTTGTATTTGAGCGATTCAGGTGAAGGTGAATGACTCTCTCTTTCATAATAATGGGGGAGGGGTGAGTAGACGAAAGAGGAAGAGGAGGAGAGGTTCAGACGTTAGTTGATGGTGGTCGTAGAGATAGGAGAATTGAAAAGAGAGAGAGGGAAGCGGACTGGGATACCCTGCAGACGACAATGAATGACTCCTCTTTTTGAATTGAAGGACTTGACTTGGGAAGATTCAAGTACCTAAATTTACCGTCTTCCCCAGAGAATTCTCCTCTACTTTCGATTAGACAGTGAAATAAAAGGAAAAGCAAGGCAAAGGCCCAGTCAAGGAAAGACAAGCCTCTTATGCCCTACCTTTCATACACTCTCCAGTCTCTATGGTCTACCTCCTCTACTTCTACTTACTATCCCTTTGTACACCCATCCGTATACGTCGTACACAATATAATTTTATATGAAGCGTTGGGCCTCCTACACAATCCACCATTTCGTTTATTTTCCCTCTTTCTCTCTTCCTTCCTTCAACTTGACTGAGACCTCTTGTACTTGTTCACCTCCTCCGCCTCCTGTCTTCATCCTCAACGTTCTTGAAGAGCCGAAACTGAGTAAATCTAGCTGAAACCACACACACAAAACCAACTCTATAGAAATATGCCCACCCGAACCCAAACCACTCAGCCACAGGTATACATACACAAAGAAAGTGGGGAGAGGGAAAGTGGAAGTTTTCTGCGATGGAAATGGACTGTGCCTGAGAGAAAGAGAGAGAGAGAAGAGTGTATTTCTGTGTGCAATTCTGCTTACAGTCTTACAATGGCCAGTGGAAACAAACAAAGAGCAGCAATGATCCGACTACGACCATTGTACACACTACGTATGACCCTCAGTCCTTATTGTAGGTTCTAAGGTGTACAGTCTATTCCGGTAGCCCTTGAGAAGGAACACATGAAGGGAAGGGAAGGACGGTTGAGGAAGGGTATTGTGAGACTATTATGCTATCTGGAATTGGTTGGAACTCTTCGATTTCAAGACACATAAAATAAAATTTGACTCATCTCCTTTCCCCTCATTTTCTCTCTCTCTCTCTTTCTCTTTCTGGTTGTTTATACATTGCGTATTGTGTTGTACTGTATTGTATTTTTTTCCATCTTCAACTTCAACTTGATCTGGTCATGTCCATACATTTCCATAAATTGTATCACATTCATCCCTTCCCTATTTTTCTTTCTCCATCTCTCCCAGAGAAAGGAGTTCACATTTTACAGTTTGCATTCATTCCCAAGAATATAGGATCTCTCTCTACTCTCAAGAATAGAATGCAATGTCTTTTCTTTTCTTATTTTTTTCGTGCTTTCTCCTTCTATTTTTATACCCCTCCCCCCACTGCAAGGCATTGAAATTTGGAAATGCTTTTTTTTGAAATTTTGCTTGTACTTTCTCTCTCACGTTGATACACAAACGGGAAAAAAAGAATTTGGTCCGTTGCAGCATTCCTTTTTTCTCATGAATTAATAAATGCGCATACCTTCGACCTTATCTATGAAACTCTCTCTCTGTCTCTTGCACTTTACAGAAGAGCACGTTTGGAAGAGAGGGGAGAGAAAGCAACAAGCAATTGCAGATGGAAAGAAGGATGAGGATGAGGAGAGAGAGAGAGAGGGGGGGAGAGAGAAAATTTTGCAAATTGCATTTCGATACTCAAAGTGAAGAAATTTTATTAGAGCAGAAACTTGAGACTCTGTACCGTTCTACCGGAATAAAACCAAGAAACACACACACACACGTATATGTATAGTGGGAATGAGAGAGAAAGTCGTGCACACATGCAATGATAAAATTGCACGACTTCACTTTGGCTTTACCGTGTCATCCTTCTCTTACGACTTTCCCTCCTACTCCAACCTCCGTGGGTGTGTGTGTGTGCATAATCGTAACTTTAAAATGAAACTATGGGTCGTCTCTAGACCCAAAAAGTCCTCTCTTTAACCCTTCTCTCTCATCCCTTTTAGTTCAGGGTAAAAGCTTCGCTTGAATTTTAATAGAATCTTCTGCCGTCCTTTCCTTCACTTTGAGATCTGTGTGTGTGTACAAGGAAGAGAGTGTACAAATTTCTTGCGATTCTATTAATGATTCCAATTTCAATCCGACTTGGAGTTTTTGGGTGTAGCCAAAGACCAAAGTAAAGGATAGTTAAAACTGGAGGAAGAGTGTAGGTAAAGGAATACAGGAGGATTTTAGAGAGAGAGAGAGAGAGAAACGAGACCGGGGTCCGGAGTTCAGAAGGAGGGAGAATCACGTAGCAAGTTTCTCGAACGTCCTCATCAAGTGCCACTAGGATACCCCATAAAACAAAGGTAATGAATGAAATGTTATGTACAAGACATGCGAAATGCATTCAATTCCCTTCTTCTCCTCCCTCCTCCCATCTCATCGACTCCGTCGCCACTCATTCTGGGTTCGGACTGGAAGAATTCAGAAAGAATAAAGGGGGTTTTAAATTGGAGGGAGAGGACGATGATTCCCTGTAATTGTGGAAAGAGGATGTGTGCGTTCACCTTTTTAAATGAAACCAACTTTAAACTATCCAGTGAAGCGTGGAGTAAGAAATTAGAATGAGTACTTGTGCGTGTGTGGAAATAGTATATATGTATTAGAGGCAGATACTACACTATATATGGGTAGTGTGATAGTGTGAAGGGAAAATAGAGAAAAGAGGAAATAGAGGGAGACAGAGCACAGCTGTTTTCTGTTATGTTCCACACCCGCTCTCTCTCTCTCTCTCGGTTATCTTGAATTTTTGATTGATCACCCAAGTGGAGTGGTGTGAGTGGGATGAGACCAGAAAGAAAGCCAGAGTCTAACTTTACACCATCACCATCACCACTACAACTACACACACACACACACACTACCCTACCACCATCACTTTTTTTGTGTCAGACAGTCTCACCATCAACTCGAGTGGGACCAACATTTTCCACATTTTTTTGAAGAAGGGGACGACGCTAAATAAAAATAAAGAAATGGGGAAAACACCCTCGGAATGATGTGAAGGATGAGGATGAGACACACATATCAAGATAAAAGAGAGAGACAGAGTAATGGAGGAGTCTCCGTTGTAATAATAATATAGAAATGGAAGAGGGGGAAGCAGAAGGAGAAGGAGAAGATTGGTTTAAGTGTGGGAGGACAAGGAGTTGGATGAAATTGACGTGTATTTACAGTTATTTAGTGGACTAATCTACTGGAAGGAACTTTGTCGTTGTGACAAGTGATGTGTATCCGAAATCAAAATAATGGTAATGCGTATGTGCAATGACAATCCTATTTAAAAATAATTATTTCATATGCATATGAGACCTTTAAAAATATTAACAGAATTTTTTTATTGGTGTGCTACATAATTGTATTTCTATTTGAAGTTCCTAATAAAATTTCTAATACGAGATTAGGAAATAATAGATAGAAACTACAGACTTTAAGAGGAGAAGCTCAAGTCTCGAAGCTGGGGATTGAATTGCAATTCCAACTACAAATAGTAAAGTCTCTCTACAATTTTGAAAATGCATTTTGCAAAAAAATGTAATTGCAAAAAATTAGAGCTCTTTAACTTCTCCCTCATCTCTGTTCCGCTACAATGAAATTAACTGAAGAGCTCCTGGATTAGCTCCGACTTTTACAATCCTTGAAAATGGGGTCCATGTACATATATGTACGTACTTGTATTTCTCCCAAGTTGTAAATAAATCCTATGACATGGTCCACACACACCCTCCGTTCTCTCTGTGTGTACTGTGTGTGTGTTTGTCTGTACTTTTGCATGGTCTAAAGTGCACTTTAGTTTAAAACTACAGTTTTTGTCTTTACATCATACTCATCCAGCCCTAACAACACACACAGACTAAAGTGCTCACTAGTGATGGAATGGACGTAGGAGCAGTTTGTGTGTAGTGGTAATAACAGTGATAATATTAAACAGAAAAAATGTTGTCTGTGTATTGCTTTGCCAGAGCGAGTGAGTGTGTATGGGTCCAGTAAAACTAGGAAGAAAAAACAAGATTCGATTCTCTCCCTCTATGTATACGCAAACACACAGACACATTTGTATTGCATATATTGTATATATGGGATGCACATGTACTGCAGGTCTTTCAAAGCGTTACCAGTCCATTTCTTTCTCCCTCTCTCTCTATTCGAGTGTAGAAGAAACGTGTGTTCCATTTCACTATGTCGTAGCGTGTGTGAACTGTAAAAACGAAAAACACTTTAATTTTTTTCTACTTCTCTCCTCTCCGTCCTCCTCACTCTTCGAGAGGAGTGAGTCTCGCTAAGAAAAATACTAAAAATACGAATACACACACACCAACAGATAAGCGACACACAGAGACACACAACTTCTTCATCTCTCTCAGCTTTTTTGGAAATGGAAAAGAAGAAGGGAGTAAGCTTTGTGGTGAAAATTACAGAGCAATTTCTTCACTCCCAATAATGGAAAAATTGTTTGAAAAAGTGATAGAGATGCTATTACTAATTAAAGTGCGACTGAAACTGGCTGATGGACAGCATGGTTTCCGCGTTGGAAGGTCGTGTCAATCAGCAGTGAATGTTGTGACTCAGGGCTTTTTTAATCATATTGACACCCCAAATGGTCATGTGATAGCAGTCTTTGTTGATTGCCGGAAGTCCTTCGACTCCCTGAATATCCTCAAACTTCTTGGAAAGCTACTTACTCATTTTGGTATCGATGGTGATCTCCTTCGTATTTTATGTGATTATTTTATTAACCGGTCATTCAGTATTAAGCTAGGTGATTTTGTTTCAAACAAAGTGCAATTACTCCGAGGATGCCCGCAAGGGAGCATTCTGGCACCATTACTGTTTCTCCTGTTCATTAATGATGTCTGTACTCTCCCTCTTATTGTGTCTGGTGTTATTTCGTACGTCTTGTATGCAGATGATTTAGTGTTGTACGTTAAATGCTCTGACATTGAGGAGGGAATGGAGCAAATTCAAAGTGCAATAGTTCAACTAGTGGAAGGGTGCGAATTAAATGACCTGGAAATCAACAACGACAAAACGAAGTGGATGATTGTTCATAAAAGCCATGACATTAATATACCCAGTGACGTAACATTAATGTGTGATGGTCATGTCCTTGAAAGAGTGTGCCAATTTAAATACCTGGGAATCATCATTGACTCAAATTTGACTTTTAGGAACCACCTACACCAGGTTGAATAAACAGTTGCTAGAAATATTGGCATTTTGAAAAGAATTTATCGCGTGGTGGACTTCAATTTTTTTTGTTCATTAACCAATGCTTTCGTTCTATCTAATGTTGACTATTGTTTAACTATTTACGGCTGTTTTGGTGTGTCAAACCTCATAAATCTTCAGAACACGGTCAATCATTTTCTTTTGTCGTATATTTACAAGTCTAACTCTCTTTCAAAAATATTACACCCTCCTGGTTTAAAAAAATCTATCAGGAAGTTTTAAATACCTAATAATATTATGTACAAAGTTTTAGAGCAATGTAATATTTTGTCTGTTACCGAAAGGCTTAGCTATTACTGTGCTGTTCATCTATTTAAATTCCTAAAATTCGACTCATCCCCACATTTCGACAAAGTTTTTGACTTTAAACTGCATGGATATTCCCCTCGATTTATCAACAAAGTGCAAATAATTAAGCCGAATTCTGAAGCTTACAAACGGAGTCTCAAATACAGACTGACAACATTTTGGAATAAACTCCACGACTTCCGAACGACTATAGAAATCTGGATTTATCAGTTAATGTATATAGAGATTCAATCTCAAAGTTTTTAATCAAGTCTAGAAAATATTAATTTGTTTTATGTATTTTTGATTTACTATGCTGTCCATCAGTGGAAAACATCTTGCATGTGTGTAAAATGAACGTGATTTGACAACTCAATAAAGAATACACAATACAATACAATACAATACAAAGAAGATGCCACCATTTCTTTTTTCATCTTTTTCTGGAGAAAAAGATCTCAAATGTCTGAAGTCATACACATACACACACACAGACTTAAAGGGTCTGGAAACTTTCAGAGTTTCACTTTTCCTTTTCCTCCTCCTCAATTTTCTTGTTTCTTTCTTGTCAATAGCAGAAAAACATGAGGAAAAAATGATTTTAGCCGCAAGAGACAGAGAAATTAAGGCGGCTGATGATCAAAGGCCAAAAATCTATTAAGAGAAAAATCCTCACTTGAGTCTCATCAAAACCTAGTCAAAATTTCTCAATTAAACTCTTCAAAAAGCTCTTTGAAGAGTTGAAGAGAGAGAGAGAGACGGAGGAGTTGGCCGTCTTGTGGAGTGTGCACAGCAGTAGACAAATTGGCTAATTTGAAATTAGTTGATTCATCTTTCAAGTCCCAAGTGTCATAACATGTGAGATCAGAGAATTATGAAAAAGAGACAAGGACAAGACCCTCCATGCTGTGCTTTTTTCTTGTTTCCAACCCCTCAAGCGCTGGACACTTCAGGATGATGTCCAGACTGATTTGGCAGCAATATTTAGCAGACACACAAAGAAATATACTTGTAATGACTGGAAAGTGTGTGCGTGTGTGTGAAAAAAAGTTGAATGGAGGTTTCGTCTTGATAGACTACAATTTTTTGGGCAGACTAAAGATACACGTACCATGTGAACAGATTGTGAGGAGAAGAAGATAGAAGTTGGACATGACAAGCATAGAGAGAGAGAGAGAGAAAGAGGAAACTCAGAAGAGTGCCATATGGCCAAATGCTTCAACTGTCGAACAAATGCAACGTCGGCCGTGAAATTGTGCAAAAGAGAGGGAGGGAGAGGGTCAGAGGAATGGAAAGATACTCTAACATTTTTACTCTCTATATATAGCACACATAAAGTCTGTGCATGCAGCCAGTACATATATTAAAAGGCCACGTGATGATTCAGTCTAAAATTGGTTTTTTATTTTTCTCTCCCTCCTTCACAATGTACTTGATCGTATAGAAAAAAGAGAGAGAAAAACTTTCCACCTTCATCCACATTGTTATTTAGCACTCAATCTCAATTTTCTGAACAAGATTTCGCAAAGATAAGGGGAAAGGGTAGGCTTCAATGTACGTGCAAAACTGTGGATCAGTGGGCTCTTGGAGTGTGATCATTCTTAAATTAATCTCAAATAAGAAGCTGTCTATAAACCCATAGTTACCTTTAAGAATCCCACCGAAAAAACACGAGATGAACCATCCACCACCCACACACACACGCACACTCAGGATGTACAAGATATTAGGATTTGAAATCCAAGTTGATACCCAAAATGTAAAACTTGTTCTTCCTCTCTCCCCATCCTCACTGACACGTTGTTAATCAACTGGATAAAATGGGGAAAGATGCCAATGGCAATCAAAAAATTAAGTGGGAATTTTTCTATCCCCTCTCCTCTTTCTCTCTTCTCCTTTCCCTTTCCTGTGAAGCTTAGTTTGATCAAGTAAAGTCAGGATTTAACAAAAAAAGAGGGAAGGACGTGTGTGCGAGTGAGTGTCTGTGGGAAATGATTCAAGATTTTAAAACTTTTGTTCCTCTGGAGGAAACGGAGGGAATGTTTGGTGGTGGTGAAGAGAGAAAGAGAGAGAGAGGTTTTTGGAAATGAAATTCCACGCACGTGCAAGTCGAAAGCATGGGATTATGGAAGGGTGTAGATATTGAATATAGAGCAGCAGAGCATCGGCAGCCAGGCCACTAGAGTTAAAGGGAAAAGCAATGTGCATTGAGAGGCAAAGAGTGGAGAGAAGAAGAGAGAAGGAGAGAGAGATGGATAGTCTTCACGTTTTGTTGACAAAAGGGTTTTGATTGTGAACATGTAGATGCACGTGTTTGTGTAGGGAGGAGAGAAGATGTGTGTTGTCATGACAACGAGACACTTGAATACACACCAACTTTACATTAGAGAACACATTCCTCTGTATGTAGTCAGCATTCTAGCATGTATTCAGCCTCTCTCTTCCTGTCTAGTCGTCCACCTCCTCCTCTTCTGGCTCTCCTTTTCACCTCTTGCATTGTGATGATTCCTTGGTCATAATATTTGATCGGCTGGAATTCGTTTGCATTTCATACAAATATAGTCTTTTTCCCTCTCTCTCTGTGTCTCTCTCCGAATCCCAAATCCCACTATCAAAACAATACCAAAACTGTGAATATGTGCTATTTAAGATTCTCTATATGTGCGAGTCTCACATCACACGCACACACCCTCGTGTGTCTGTATGTGTGTGTGTCAAATATATCTGGGAATTTCAAAAGAGATACCATCAAATTTTTAGACTGTGCAAACACATACAATTTTTATCCCCTCCCTCTCTGCCCCCTTTCGCGAAAAAAATATAGAAATCTACATTACATAATTTGCATACCAACCAAAACCAACTCTCCATAATGTTTTCACAAGGATGGAGCAAGGGCACAAGCTTTTTTTTGCAAAGTTTTTCTTCCTCTTCAACCATCTCTTTTTCTCCTCCCTCTCAAAGTCAAACTTGTTCCTTTTTTGCCAAACAGTTTTTTCCAAAGTCAGAGGGGAAAAGTCATTTTTTCTTCAAAAAAAAGAATAAAGTTTCCTTCTTTTGAGAAACTTGTTCCTTCTTGTGTATAATGTAAAAGGGTTGGGAATACACGGCCACCATAAAGAGAGAACTAGAGAGAAAGCAAGGGGTACTTAAAAGTCAACATGATTTTCATGCCAGGAGTTTCAATGTCCAACTTGTCTGTTTGTGAGGCTTTGATATTAGTTGATGGATATCTTCTCTTTACTACTTGCCTGTGATTGAGAAGGACAGAGAAAGGGAGAAACTCCCTACACTCAAATCGTACTGTAAAAGTCTCATTCTAAGCCGGGTGTCGTGATGCAAAATTTTTTTTTTGCATTTCCAACCAATTTGAATGACAGCAAATTTTGTAGTACTGCTATCCACACGTACTGTGTGGATGTTTTATATCGGGGTTATTGGACGAGTCAGCCTCTTAAGGAATAGCATACGGTATAAGTAGGGAAGGAATGTGGATGATAGTAGATGGGATATTGTGTGACACATCTTTTGTATTCAAATTACTCATAATTTATAGTGATGGAGGAGGGAAGGAAGGCTGGGAAATTCTACCCATGATTGCTCTCGACAATTCCCTCCTCTCCAGAGTCTCCCGAATCTACTCATTGAAACTTTACGAGAATACAGAGAATCTTTGGTTCAGCTCTGAAGTAGATGTGAAGGGATGGAAGAGTGGATGAATATATTCCTACTTTCCTCGAGACTCGAGTGCCTATATTTAGTCAATTTGAAGTACAATGAGGACAATATAAATAAAATTTGTTGTGTACATGCTCATGATCCTTCATCACCAAAGTGAGAGAGCGAGAGAATAAAGCAAAGTATTCATCTCCCAACTTTACTCAACACCTTAGCAAATCCTACGGCGTGCCCTGTGTGCATTATGTATTTGCTGAGGTCGAGTCTCTCCTCCAACAGAACACAAAAGACGGAGGGAAAAAGTGAGTCTCTCTTTTTTTCTCTCGATACTTTTTCTTCTCTCCCTCAATGAGTTAATTCTAATTCGGCCTGCGTCCTTCCTCTAAACACAATAGATTTCTATGTGTTTGGGTTAACTAAATAAAGAGAGACAGAGAGAATTGAGCTGTGAACCAGACGCCCCCATGATGAGCCGCTCCACACATACACACACACACAGGATGGGAGAGAGAGAGGAAAAAATCCGCGGGGAGTCCCGCACTCTCTGTCTCCAATGCCCTTGAGAGCATTATGAGCCAACCTGTTTTGACAAGTTAATTGTTCCGAAATTTAAATATGATGAGAGGGGAAAAAACTCAGATATTGATACAAGAGGTGTGTGTGTGTCTGTTCTTGTGTTTGTCATGAAATATAAAAGATAAATCTGCATGGAATAAAAATGTACAATTTTTTCCACACACACATTTTTCCACAACCATCTCATCGTCGTCAGTAGGAGAAGGAGAGGAGAGGGGATCCAGCCGTGCCTTGTGTATTCCAAAGAGTTATGCACGGGAGGAAGGAAGTGAGCTAGACGAGAAGGGCTGAAGACCCGGGAGACGAGAGAGGGAGAGAGGGTAATGTAAAATTCAGAGAATTTTGAAATGTCTCATAAGGGATTCTGACTGAAGTCATTGTCAACTCCTTTTCTTCCTTTTCACTCCTTTCCTTCTCACTCATACTTATAAAAATAGACATGGCCTGACTGTCCTGGATGGGTTGAACTAGACTGTATGTACGTGTCTATGTTTGTACATATATATGTCGAAAACCATTAGCAAGTGCTTAATAAAGGAACCATGTCATGAGAATTCATTTGGTGTTTTTCTAACTATCTCCTCCCTCAAAGGGGAGCTTGAAGAAAAGTTGAAAATTTTCGAAGAAACGTCGGTGGGCTGTGTATGTGTTTGTGCTTACAGTTTCTGTACATTTCCCTTGATACTGTTACCCTATTTTTCCATCTCCTTGTTGTCAGAAAATGGAGGCGGAGGAGGAGGAGAAGTCAAAGCCATATTTAATATTCAAGTCCGTCTCCATCTCTCTCTCTCCTCTTTACCCCAAGAGTTGTGAGGAATAAGTCAAAGGTGGATGTGTACAAATTTAGCTTATTATACCATGTACCGCCTAACTACTCTTTATATTTCTCTGTTGAGGCCTCCTCTTCTCATCGGAATTTCGTTACTTGGTCCCCTCCCCCAAACCTAGAGAGTACAGATCCTCATCAGCGTCTTTGCTTGCTTGTGTCTGTGTGCATCCATGTCTGTGTGCACAGTTCACGGTGCTCAACATACGGTTCACCATATTATGCTCAACGTAATGTACGACTCTCTCTCTTCCCTAATCAAGTCACGGCTTGTACACCCAAAGTCGTTTTGAGACTCGCTAAGTCCAGGCACAAGTCTCAGTCAGAGTGCAAAAGGATAAAAAGTAAAAAAGAAAGAGAAGAGGGCAAAGGGAAAGACGGGATGGAGTACATAGTAAATAGACTCTTCTTTCTCTTTGTGGCTGGATGTACATATGTGTGTGTGTGTGTTCCTTCTCCTCTTTTACACTTTTCCCTTTACTTCTTCTATCCGATATTTCTCTCTGTGTGGTTGCGTGCCAACGAAAAAATTTGCTTTTTTAGTCAAATGTTATTTCCTTAACCCCGCTAGCCAACAAAATCCACTATACCCCTTTCTCCAGACTTTCCTTGGTTTCTCACTTTGACACTGACTGCAACTATTTTTTACTCTATTCACTTCCACAACTCTCTGTCTCGCTATAAAATGACGACCTCTACTCTTTTCCCTCCTCCTCTGCTCTCTCACTTCCTGCCTATTAACGCCCCACCAATCCAATCGAATACAGCCATTCCAATTTAAATTCCCTTTCTTCTCTTCCTATGTCCAATGTGTGTGTTTGGATGTGGGTTCATTACTGATATTCTTGAATACGGTTCTGTACCGTCAAAAATCCAAGTAACAACTTTAAGCCGAAGAAGAGGAGATGAGGGAGGAATAAAATATCCTCTTTATTTTCAGATGGTGACAAAAGTATCATCTGACTATCATAACTAGTTGTCAATACAAAATCAGTCGTTATTTTCCGAATAACAAATGAGTTTGGTTATATTGTACATATGATGCAATTCATGCGTGAGTGCAACCACAAATTTTTTTGTTATGCATAATCCAACTCTGCCCATCATCATTTGGCTAAATCCCCCAAAGGGGGAAGGTGAGGGGGAGACAAGAATTCTTAATGAAATAGTAAAAGACTCCACTATTACATTATGTACATCAAAAATTGGGAGAAAATGTGATGTATACATTTCCCCCAGAGAAAATGGATAGATGCGATCTAGAATGACAATCTTTGCTTTCTAATATGATACTGGATAAAAAATAAATTACTGTAATATTATTCTTGTTCAAATTACTCAATTTATAAAATGACAGTCTCAGTGACAA
The DNA here is from genome assembly GCA_009870185.1 of Pygmarrhopalites habei. NCBI lineage: Eukaryota > Metazoa > Arthropoda > Collembola > Symphypleona > Arrhopalitidae > Pygmarrhopalites > Pygmarrhopalites habei. The sequence continues at coordinate 15,108 of WJFB01002930.1, forward strand.
CTTTCTAATATTTTTTGCTTTGTGCCAGTTTTGCAAAAAACAAATTGAGAATAGTAGAAGCAAAAAATGAAAGATAATTTTCAGATTTCTATCAAACTACATTAGCTCAAACAGGGAAGGAGGCCCATACATTATCCTGTTCATACAGAACATGTAGACAGCGTGTATGTGTGAAGGAGAGGAGAAATGAAAAATGAGAAAATAAAATTCAAGGACAGGCAGATGTACAAAATCATGTTTCAAAAATTAAATTTATGGGTTTTCTCCTTCCCATCCATTCCCGTATCCCGTACCACGAGTAAAACGACCCTCACCCTAACCAGGACAGTACATTGTCTTTTGAGAAAAAATTTACAATGGAATTTTGATGGGACTAGAACAATTGGGAAGATATTGTGCAATTCTGAGAACGTGTGCGTCAGTCTTTTGGCTTTCATACAAATGAAGAAGAACGGAAAGAGAGTTGAAAAAATAGATAGGGAAATGAATTTGGCATGCATTCCATCCATCCCTTGAACTGTCAACAGCATCACACAGTCATTAACTGACGAGCTTATGACATTTCTTATTAACTTTGTTGCCCAGAACTCACACAGGAGAGAAAGTGGAGTGGAGAAAGTGAAAAAAGGGGGAAAGAGAGAGAGAGAGGGGG
>WJFB01002931.1:0-15742 GCA_009870185.1 Pygmarrhopalites habei
CATGTCAACTTTTGACCCTGACATAGGACTTGACCCGGACCACTTTCATTGTGTGAGGAATTTGATTCCCTTCACAAAGATTCTGCTCCCGTCAAAATCCTATGTTAGGAACGGCCCCTTAGCGTAGTATGACCTCACCAAGTGGGACCCCCATGTCAACTATGGACACGATGGTCCACACTTCAAAACCGACATGGGACATGTTGGCACATGCAAATTCCATCCCAAAAAGCATCACATGAACAAGATTTGGGGAAAGACCCACTCAGGACACCATATGACACCAAGTCTGTGTTTGAGATTGAAAAAGTGGGGTCATCAGCGGTAATAGACTGGCCACAGGCCTCCACGTCATGTCAGTCACTAAGTTGGGCTTGGATGTTGACCAGCATGTCATTGGCTACTCAGAAGGAGTAAAGTTGTCAAAAATGGGCACCGGGAAGCACTGGAAAAGTCCTCTCTTCCTCCTAAATCGTCTTTTTTGAAGATTTGGAGGACCTCCGGGTCTAAGGCTGTCACTCTGGACCCCTTGGTCATATCAAGTGGTTCATCCACTTCGAGGAAGCAGAATCGAATGCTGTACCAGGTGGAGTTCGATTTTTGGAAAAAAAGTGCAACACAACTCCGGTACGAGTTCCGGGATTTGTTGCGTTTTGAATGAGACACCCTGTACATACTGTACATAGCCTGCCATGGAGAACTGGGAGTTGTAGAGAGAGAGAGAGAGGGATATAATACACACACGATCATTATTATAGCAGTCTCTTGCATTTAAATGCCCGCTATGGTATGGTCGAACACCCATCATCCCTTGATTGCCCAATCTGCTTCAAGGGCCTCCCTCCTTCCTTCTCTCTTCCTCCATTTTGAAACTTTTTTTTCCTCCCTATCCACTCACCTCTCCCTCCCTCTCTCTCTCTCTCTCTCTCTCTCTCTCCTCCCTTCCCTGTCCAGTATAAACATTATATTACACACTTGGAGAGAGAGGGAAAAAAGATGATGATGATACGAAAAAACAGAACATTCTTCCCGCACCTCCAACTACCCTACTCTATTCTCCACTTTTCCCTCTACTCACGTATACACGCACAATGTACGTGTGTGTGTGGAGCTATCTTTAACAACAAGCAACGGCCATCAAGGTAAAACTTTATTTTCTATTTTTCTATCCTCCTCCTATGCACAGTTTAGTGTATACACATCTATAAGATTTTTTCCAAGTTTGGTCTTATCCAGGTTCTCCATCCCTTGTACGTTATATGACAATCAACTCTCTTCAAACTATAAAGAAATATACCATGTATTCATGTGATTATTATTCCGTCCAGCACACACAAAAGTCACCCACAGAAAACATCTCAAGTCTCCATAAAATAAAGATGAGAGAGAGAGAGAGAGAGGAAAACATTCTATTCCTATTTTTTCTCTTTTCATCTTCAAAAAAAACTACATTCTCTCTTTACTCTACATGTACCATACACCTATGTTGTATGTGTGTGCGTGTGTGTGTAGGCTGAACTGTCACTATTGAATTTTGTGTGTATTTAGGTAGATACATGATAATAATATTAGAGAACCGAAGATTGTGAATAGAGATGCGAAGACTTTTTGGGTGCATAAAAATACTTTTGGTGTGTGTTTGTGCGTGTACACAAAAACTACACAAATTGAGGATCCTTGAAGTCCAACTATTTCTCAATTTTATATTTCTCTCTACTATTCTTATATTCTACACACATACAGACACACACACACACACACACAACAATGTAATTATATATAAATGCTCTTTTCACTCCTCTTCCTCTTTCCCTCTCCCACTCGCCATGACTCTTCCAAATAATGTTATGCTGTGTGTGTGTGTTGGTGTAGTTACCAGAGTCCTGGGACTGCCCCGGCAAATGACACCAGAGAAAATTATTATCGCACTGAGAGAAAAAAGGGAATGGAAGACATTCACGCTCTCCTCCTTCTTCTCCTCCCCCTCTTGACTACAAGATAAAGAAGAAGAGCCAACTGTGAGGGAACATCTTTAAATGGATTCCATCAATCTATTTTATTTTATCCTCTTCTTTCCCTCCCTGTAGTCTCCTATAGTTATTTTTCCAGTGCTAGAAATTCTCATCTCGTCTCTTTCACACACACACACTGTACACTCCATTCTTGTGTCTACATTATTTACTGTAAAAACAACTCTCTTTTTTCCAGAGTTCTTCCCTCTCTGCTGTTCTTCAGCTGATGCTCTCTGGACACTCCATCCTCCTCCTCCCTTGGCCATGTTCATCTTCAATGTTCATGTGTGGATCTGATAAAGATTTTCAAAAACTAGACCTTCCTCCCATGTCAACCGGTCTAATTTAGTATTCTTACTCTGACCCCGTCCTGTCTTTCCTGTCCAGGGTGTGTCTATATCCAAACTTGACTTGAGTCTCTCTTCTCCTTGTGTGTGTGTGTCACTCTTGGACACTTTTTATTTATTCTCCTCCTATTTGATGTCCTTTCCTTTTTTATCCTCCTATCTCTCTGCCCTCCTATCTCAAGTATGCTCTACTCTACATCTTTCCTCAGTTTTTTTAGCTGTGTAGCCTATTTTCATAGACTCTTCTAGACGTTAGTTCCATGTCTCCGAAGAGAAAATGAGGTTTTGTCCCAGTTCTATAAAAAGTACTACTAAAAAATCAAGAAAGGGACTTTTTAAAAGGCTCGTTAAAATTTCAAAGTAGAAGTGAAAAAAACGGATATGATGCAAAATTGTGGAGTGGAGTAAACATATGTAACAAACCAAACATCACTCTTGATTTTCAACCTACCCAATTTACTCGGCCAAATTATAGGATGTAGACAAATTAATTGTATATGGCGTTTCATAATTCTGTCAACGTGATTTAACTTTATACCATATTAAACATGTGTAGGTACACACACAGTTGTAAAAATTTTATGCTCTACAATGCAGACTAAATAGTGGGGGAAGAAGGAGAAGGAGAAGGGAAGTCTTGTCTGAAACTAGGAATAAAATGAGAATTAGCAAAAGTAGAGAGTGAAAAAGAGAGGGAGACTTTAGAGCAAGGTTGGCACTGCAGGTGACAAACTCGTTTAAAGTAAATTATTGGTAGTAATAAACATTTCGAACACCCTCAAAACTCCTTTCCATGTTTTGCACACATTGGTCAAATTATCCACACACACACACAATTTTTCAAGTATTCAGGATGGAACAATTCTTAAAGTCTGGGACTGAGAGTTGACAGTGGAATTTATTATGACGATGGGGACCACCGTGTGTTCGTGTGTGTGTGTGTGAGGGAAATACCAAGGCTCCATCCATGTCATTCGTCTCAATCATAAACTAGCAATTACAATCCATGAATCGGCATATTATTATTATTACCAAAAATAATAGTTAGTCCAGCTTTAAAAACTGTGAAAAAATGGAGGGGAAAGTACAGGGAGACTTGGATTGAACTGACGTATATCGATTTTAACTCTGTCAAAATTCAAAATTTACAAAGAATATTCAAAGATCAATTGTGGACAGGTAGGATAAATTCTCCCAAACGTATTTGGTGTCAAAAATTGTCTGGGACAATGTGCTAAAGCAGAGTTTGACCCTGTGTGTATTAGTTTGCAAAATTTTGTACTGGGAAATGTGTAGGGTAGTCATATAATTATTTTAGCATGTACGTGACAATTTTCTGTGTGTATAAATTGATGGTGTATATTTAAGTTTTTTTTGCAAGAGGGAAGACAGTCGGTAATTGTCATGTGTGTGTGGAGCCATGAAAGCAAAAAAATGAAAATTGTGACAAGGGAAAAGATTGAGTGAATATAAAATTAGTCGAAGGAGTGAAGAGAGAGAGAGAGGGATATACACTCCATTGTTCAGGTTTGTAAGTTGAAATAAAAACATTATATATGAAGAGAATAAGATAGGATTTAAGTCTCGCCGGAGAGGCTTAAGTGAAGCGGCTCTAGTCGAAGACGAAGAATGCATAAAATAAAATGCGCTTCTCCCTTCCCTTCTCCTCTTCTTCTTGACACTGACACTGACGAGAAAATCACACGAACAAGAAATGAAATGAATGAGTTGTCCATTTACTTTTTCTTTTTTCTCCTCTCTCCGTCTCCTTCCTCTTCATCTTCTGAATTTAGTCCTTGTCTCGGAGAATGTAAAGCCATATATATAACATAATTATGTATACACATACAAACAGCCTATATTACATTCGTATGGCGTAATGTAACAAAAAAAATTGTCTCTCTTCAAAAGACAATGATCTTTATCAAATGCTCGATATAGAGAAAGATAAAAAATGAATCCTCATTTATTCTGCATTATATCCATTCCCAGAAGAATAAAAAAGAAGACAAAATTTGTCGTCAACTTTTTTAAATCCTTTTGTATGGAAGTAGCCTTTGCAAAAATTTTATTATCATTAATTGACTCTCTGTGTAATACATACAATACATGTACAAAGAAAGGCTGAGACTCATTCTGTATTAATATAAATGGAAAACATTGACCAACAGAAAATTGACTATTATTAGCTGTAATGAGAGCAACTTAACTTTTTTATATATTTTTTATTACACGATGTAGGGTTTAACATTAAAGCTCTGGAAGTGTGAGTGTGGAATATTTTAGTCAAATTCCGACGGAATTTCAAAAATATTTCGAGAGGACCAGACTGTCACGCGAAAACTGGGGATTTTCACACACACAACAAGGTAAAGAGTCTATACAAGTTTTTGAAAAAAAATGGTCTACTGGATAAAGAAGCCCCTGAGTCTCACCCAAAGAGACAAAAGGAATTTGGAAAAATGGAGACGCCATGTGTTATTTGTTTTAGAGAACGTGAGTAAATGACGGAATATTGAATATGAAAGAGGGGAATTGTCCGAGTTGATTATAATGTTCCTATATGTACTCCTTCAACACACACACACTCTTACACATCAGAGTCTATGCTATAAATCTTGAAGAAGACAAGACTTGAAGAGTGGATGATGAGACTTTTACTCGTAATTTCAAGACGGGGAGAGAGGGAGAAGCCCTTCTCATGGTGTATATTATAATATGTAATCAAGGCATTGTATTTACTTAAATTGAACACTCACTCAAGCCTCAAGATAATAGGAATAATGAATATCCGCAATCAAACAGAACAGAAACGTTCGTGACGGTGGTCCATGTTACTCGTGTCTCATACACACCTTATATCTCCTCTGTATTTACCTACGTATGTGAGAAATGGATGAAACAGAGAAAGAGAGAGAGAGGGTAAAATAATAATAATACTCTCTTCTTTGGTCTTCCAGCAAAATGGCAATTTGGCCACTCCAAAAACTCTTGCATGTTAACTAACTAACCATCTCTCTCTAGTCAGTTGTGTGTGTGTGTGTGTGTTAGTCAAACACACACAGGTAGGCTTCCCAAGTTTATGGCATCTGACTTGCCCGTCCCCGCCTGCCTTCTCTCTTTTCTACGAGAGACTGACATTCAACTCATCATCTTATCCCATGCCTTAGCCAACGTTTCTCTCTCTCTCTTGAAAAATATTAGGATATTATGAAGACTATCATCTTTTCCTGTCGGCACACAAACTAATTTCCCTCTCTCTCTCTCCTCTCTCTCTCAAGACGATCTTTAGTGTACGTGTGTGTGCGTCTCTAACCCTCTAAATTTTCTTCTCCCTTTTTTTCCATATAAAATGTAAAGTGAGGGATGTGTGTGTGTGGATTGGTTGAGCCTTGAGTCAATTGCTCATTGACTACAGGCAAATGTAAACAAAGGTTGAAAGAAAGTAATTATTATATTGCATATTAAATTGCTGACAGGTTAATAATAGATGGAGAAGTATGAAATGATGAAGAGGCCGAGTTGTTGTTGCAGATAACAATTTTTTCCAAGTCAGTCGTCCATCTACACGAGCTCCTACTATACAAGTATAACCAAAGAAGGAGGAGGAGGAGGCCCATGCATAATAGCAATCTAATGCAATGATGCAAAGTCAAGAAAGACTGTGTGTGTGTGTGGACCTTCCCATTTTTCTTTACCTGAACATCCCTCTGCACGCTACATATATACATACATGGAATGGAGTATACATTTCCATTATTCTCATCAGAAGCACCACTCAATATCCTCATCATTCGGATGCCGATGCAGTCTGTTCCGAACTCTCTCTCTCTCTCGTCTGTTCCACACATGTAAGGGACCATGAGTAGTTTTTATCTCAAATATTAAGCTGATTTAATTTCTAGGCGTATGTCTCCTTCCCCTCGTATGTACGTGTGTAAAACAACATATGTTAGAATCTAGAAGAGAGAGAGAGAAAATTCATTTCGTGTCTACTCATCTTCATGATGATGATTACCCGAGGAGCTCTTCGTTTCCAAATCATCGTGTGTGTGTGTTTACAGAGTGTACAGGAGGGATAGATAGTAGTATGCACCCATTGATGATTATCAAAAATGTCTAAAACTTCATTGAAACTTATGAGCCAATCCAATCAGTTTTTGTGTGTAGAGGCTTTTCTCTCTCCTCTCTTCTCTCTCTCTATAATATATTTCACTCTAGCCACACACACGCAGTAACTAATAAACCTTCTCATTCCCATCTCTTGATTTTCTTCCTCTGTGTCTACTGTTTGTGTATCCCCCCAAGAACGACAAATGGTTTCCAAAATGAAACCAGTTTTCCGGCAACAAGAGACTCTCCGTCCACCACACACACACATATGTGGACTTACACATGGTAGTAGTGTGTGTGTGTGGAGAGAGAAGAAGATGGTGGGAAAAAATGAACATGATATGACCCAAGTTTGAGGGTTGTGCAACATTTTTATTGCTCCTGATCCTTCCGACTTGAATCTTCCCTGCCTCTCTCTCTAGAAGTTCAAAATCTGTATTTGAGTCTATAGAGGATTTTTTGGTAGTATTTCCTGCTGTACTGGAGAGGAATACAATGTACACAGAGAGAGATAGAGACTTAGGGGAGGCAAATGTCGTCTAGCCAAATACCTTAATGTAATTGCATCTGTGTGTGTTGTGTGTGTGTGTGTGATTACAGCTTAATGCTGTTGTGGAGATAGAGAGGGGGGAAAGGAGATTGAAATGATGTGTGTGTTTGTGTATTGGAACATGTATATTTTCTCCCTTGTAGAGATGAATGAATTCTAGCCATGAAGTCACATTATGCATATTCTAATAGCTTTGACTTTTCCTATGGTCGGCCAACCAGCTAGAGAATCCAGACGAGTTCATAGGCTGCCACATACACACACACACAAACAGAAAGAACGAGAGAAAGAAAAGACTGGAGAGAGGAAGGTAATTCATGGAATAAACGAGTTTTGTTGTTGTTGGCTGGCTTAACTGAATACATTGTGTGTGTGTGTAGTGAATACATTTTCTCTCTCTCTCTCTCCGTCTTGCATGCCAAGCGAGAATAATTTTTTTCCCATCATCATGCATAGCTACTTTTTTTACGACTCGACAGTGTGAGACCAACGTGAGCAAAGTTGAAAATGAAGTGCAGAGTTGCTGGGAAATTATTGAGTTGTGGGCGACAAAATTACTTTATCTAGTTTTATTCCTTTTAATGTCTCTTTAACTATGAATTAAACAATTTGTGGTTAAATGATTTTTTTTCTTTTCATCCTTCCCTCACTCTCTCCTTCATCCTCACTCAATCTCTCCATGCCTGTGTGTGTGTGTGTAGGGTTTAGTATCGTATAGGTACTTTTTCCTTCCGAATGAACAGGGGATTTTCAATGTCAGCCATTTTTCTCTTTGTGTATCTGTGTGTGTGTGAGTTTTCATGTGGTTTTATGGCACATTTTAATTTACTTAACTCTTCTTTTTTATCTATTTTTTGTGTGGACACAATTGCTGGCTGTAAAAATCTCATTTACATACTCATTCAGTATGAATTGAGATTAAAGATAATCTGTAGACTGTGTGTAGTTGGGCAGGATAGTGTAATTTAGATTTCTTCATATCTTTTCAGGATTTTTGAATAAAGCTGTAATAAATGTCATTTTTAATTTCATTAAATTTTTTAAATTTTCTGGAAAAATGTGTATCACCTTCTCAGCGTTAGAAACTATTTTCAATTTGAAATGATCGGACCCATCTGTTCTATTCGTACTGTAAATTAAGGATTTATAATGAAAAAGTTGATGACTAGGAGAATTCCCCGAAAATTTGTACTGAGACTGAAAATTTTCCCTCTAATGTTTTGGGTTCAATTTGAAGGTAGAGCTTCAGGGTGTTTTTTCGGAATGGATGGATGGGGGACTACTAGAACAGAGGGAAAATAATTGGTGAAAGAACCTTCATTTTCTGGAAATAGAGACGCTGTGGTGTAAAGGGTCTATTTTGAGTTGATTTGGTTGACACCAGACCCATAACTCATTCCTCGTAAAAACAGAAGGTGGATGGGAATGACAAAAAAATAAAAGTTCATTTGCTGACTCCCTGAAAGTAAATAATGTTTCACGTTATGTAACTTACATGTATACTTTATTCTTTATAGATATGTAGGGCTCCATTTTCTTCCCGAGCTCCACTAAAAATATTTCTGTTGCAAGTGGGTAGAAGGGGAAAAGGAAGGTAAAATATAAAGGAGTATAGTGGGTGAATTGAAACTTTGGGCGGATTTCCAAATTTTACACGGAATCAAGAAAATGAGAGTGTTTCATTGTATACACATAGCATTCTTACATGAACCTATATATAGCCACATAATGTATCATGCAACTAAATCATCATTATATAGAGGCTGGAGTCCATCAAAGCGGAGTCATATAAGTGTTGTTATAGTACATACACCACATGATTTAATATAGTCTCCTAATATGATGGAGGGGGAGAAGGAGAAGAGAGGGATTTGGAATGATAATGTAGAACAAGTCAACGGCAAGCTCAAGTAATTATGATGAATGGAGACCGGATGCATTTTATTTACGCTTTCAATCCACCATTCAAAGACTCACCATATAAATCCACACAAACACAGATTCCATTCGCAACCATGCAGGAGCGTTCATGTAATATATTTCTCATTTTATTAACTCCGCTAATCCCCTCCATAGTCGAATGAGCTCCACAGAGAAAATTTCTCTCTCTTGTTTCAAACACTTTTTTTCATTGACTTAATTTTTTGGGTAAGAGTAGGGGGGAGGGGGTGAATTCTGTGAAATTACCCAATCCTCTGTGTACACACACAGAACATAATATGGATGATTAAACTTGTTCTTGTGGTTGTCCCTACTTGTGTTGTGTAGGTGATGTATGTGTGAAGAAAGTTCAAGTTGAATGGACGTGTCTGAATGAACGATAATAATAAATTGTAAATTATTACACATTACTGACAAGAATATTTATATATTACATGTACAACAATACAGACTAGGCTACACGTTGTGTGTGTATGTGTGTTTGTTTGTGTATACTACACGTTCATGATCACTCACTCGTCCCCGTCAGCAAAAAAAAATGTGCCACACACGCCATGTCCTGATCATGAATCTAATAAATTGCTGGAAAAACATTGGTTCCTTGATTCTTCCACCCCACACCTTTTTTGCTCAAATTATTATTTTATATTTATAGTCCCCCATTTACTCCCTCCTGTATCGTCATGGAGGGGCAGAATAGGAAAAGTGCGTGTGTAAATTGTACACCAATGTGTGTGTGGTTATTGTGAATTTGTAAAAAATCAACATGTAATTTGTGTATGCTGTACAACTACATAAGTTTATGTAGTACGACAATGAAAACTAATTTGTATCTCATCACGGTGGGGGTAACACAAAAAAGAGTGTGGGATTTTGTGTGACACATTTTGAGAGTTTTTAAATAAAAAATGGAGAAGGACTCTCAACAAACTTAGAAGTGGTAGTAGAAAACATACCGACAGAGTGGAAATGAGGACTGGTGCTGGAGTATAATGATGACAAATGCGGTATGGAGGGTTATAAATCAAGAAAATCAAAACCTAAAATCCTGACAGCCAAAAAAAGAGCCAACAGTCAAAATTATTCATTATGTAGCTGTGTGTGTTTGTGTCTTCCGGTTCTTGTTCTCTCTTTCTCTTTCTTGCTTTGCCTAACTGGTCCATGTTTGTGATGTTAATAAAAATATATAAGGTGGATCGGGTGAGTATGGTCTTGTGAATAATCAAAAAATTATTTTAATTGTGATTACTCTGTTTGTTTAGCTCACACCTAGCAAAATATTTCAAATATTAACCGTGTAGTTAAAAATTTCAGCTACCAAATCGTGCGTCCAACTACTACCCACATTAACTCTTTTAAGGTCAAGCCTTGTCTAAAAAATCTAGCGCACTCCGGTCCCACCAAACCTTAAAAATTGAATGCGTAAATTTTTGCAGAAAAATGGTTTTTGATTTATTTTTATTACATTTTCAGCTTTCCTCACTTTTTTCATATAAAAAGGTTCATCCTTTTCACGACTCCTTGTCCCTAATTACATGTGTGTAGTCAAAAGTGGTGAATTTTTTTTCTTCTACATTATTAGATCTATGAGTTAGGTTTCTTTAGTCTTTTTAGCCTACACTTTACTCTGGTTATAAACATTTTTTGACATATACGACTATATACACATGGAAAAGTGTGCATGCTAAAATTACCTGAGTCTCCTTCATTATCTTGTGTTTTTTTCTTTGTGTGTGGAAGGTGGGAGCAGACCAAATAAATCCATTTATTGAGAAAAAGACTCTCTCTCTGTTTCTTTTCACTGTGCTATAATCTAGAGTGGTGGATTTGTGATGTTGTTGTTCAAGTGAGGCTGAAATGGGGATGATGAGTCTGTACTCTCTTTTACTTGTAGCTGTAAAAGCATGCGTGGGGTCCCAGAGTACATGCCCATCATTACAATGCACCCAACACACACACACAAGAGAGCGAGAAAGAGAGAGAGATAGTGTGTGTGACTGTGAGGCAGTAAATAATTTGCTCTGCTCTGTAATGACTCCACTCCATGATGAATGATTATGAGTTTATGACTTGTAAGCATTTTTCACAGCTCCTCCCAACAAATCCCTTTGCTTTGTCATTTTACTGCACATTGCACTCCCTGCACTCTCTCTCTCTCTCTCTCCCTCCTCCTCAAAACACAACAGCCAAGAACAAGGAGAACCTTAGACTTTTTTCGTGTGTATGTGTGTGTATGTCCAGGCCGCCCGGACCAGACCATCCATCCATCCAGGCTCCATGTTTCCCATTATTTTTCCTTTTATCTCTTTCTCTCTCTCTCCCCTCTATTCTCAACAAAACAGCATGTCCAGCCCTTCACACACAAAATAGTCGTGTGTGTCTATAGACGCTAAATTATTTTTTTGCACAAAAAACTGGACCTCACAAGGAGAGAAAGACATGTTGAAATTTTGTAAAAATTTATATAGACGTTTTTTTTAAAAAAAATTCTTTCAGATGGGGATGGATAATACAATACAATGAAAAAGATACGAGCGTGTCAAATTATGGTTTGGTGAACATGCCTATTAATATTAGAATGTTATCAATGTGACTATAATATAGTTTTCCCTCCTTATCTGAAAAAATGAATGAGGATGTGTGTCTGTGTATGTGTGTGACTTGCCTAATGATTATGAGGTGAAAGCCAAATTAAACTATTGTAAAAGATGTGTCAAAAAGATGAGAGGAGTCAACACTCCATAGTAAGAGAGAGAGTGTGTGTGTGTTGGGTTGGATATGGAGTGAACACGTACAATACTAATGTAAATATTAAGTACAACGTTGGAGTTTGGTGGTTGGTGGTTGGGCGGCTGAAAAAAAATTTATATGAGGACATGTCAAGAGTCCAAAAAAAGGCAAAGAGGAACCACAACCATTCATGCATTGTAGTAGAGAGGGAGAGAGATTGAGAAAAAAATGCTGTCATTAGCATTCCAAATTTTGTTGTAAATAATAATTCCTTTGGTATTATATCTAAATTACAATGAACACACACACACACTCTCTCACACATACACAATTCGAGAGTTAAGGAAGGAGAGGGAGGATCTGGAGGTCCAATTAAAGGTGGCAGAACCACTTGATTATTTTTAAAGATTTTTTTTTCGCAAAACAGCTAAATAACCTGACCAATCAATTTGTATGTGTGTGTACACACACACAGAGTAATTTTTTGTGTGAAATTATAATACAATCCTCATACCTGTGTGGACTGTATAATATTGTCTCTCTCAATGAGTGGTTCAGATTGAAAACGCTATGATTTCTTTTTACACATAAGGATATCTCTTTCTCTCTCTATGTGTGGTGTGTGTGTATTGTTAGGAGACGAGAGAGTGTGTATCTCCCCATGGCTAATAAATTCATTCTTAATTAACAAGAATGTGGAGGTTTCAAAAAGGAGCTGGGAGCAAACAATCTCATAATAATACCCTGATCCCACAATCAACCCCCATGTCTATATTGCATTGTAGTATGTGGTGTGTGTGTGCAATATATAAATTGTTTTTAAGCAGAGCAACTGCCCACTATCCCCAAAGACACACACACATATCCTAGAATGAACTAAAGTTTATACAACAATTAAAAAAAATATTTTTTTGTTGTTGTTGTTCTTTATTTGTTTTTATTTCGAAGAGCCAAGATTCTCTCTTTTCTCTCTCTCTCTCTCTCGTTGAAATGTTCAATTCAGTTGAATGGGAAGGGAAAGATGGTGGACAGCTTTTCCAAAATGTACATTTCATTCATTGGAGTGGAGAAAACCTCCCCTCGATATTTATGTTTTGTTTTTTTTCTCCTCCTCCTGATTCCTAATTGCTGCTCCTCTTGTTCTTTAGTAAACTTGCAACCTCATTAGCTTGTCTCTCGCTTTCCATAGTCCATGCTAAATTACAATTCATTTTTGAATCTAGTATATACTTCCATCTCATCTACCCACTCTTCCCTCCTGTCTTGTGTAATGTTCACAATGGAAAATTATTACAATTTTTTTAGGATTAAACAATTTTATAAATGACCAGTCAACCTACCCATCATTATTACCATCAAGTCCTTCCCGTTTTCCTTTAATTCAATTTAATTGCCCTGATTTTTTTTCTCTCTTCTTAAATATCTTGTATCCTCCCATTAGACACTGCATCATTATCAGTTGATTGACCAAAATCCAACTTGTTAATTCATCCTCTCCCTGCATTTATCATTTAGAGAATATTATCATTCTCTGTGTACATCATAGTTACAAACCAGACAACAAAACGTGTGTCATTTTCTTAATAGACTTCATCCTGCTCCTTCATTTCCTATTGATTCAAAAAAACATTTGGGAAAAAAACTGTCTATACATTTCACTCCCATTTTGTTTTGCCCTTTTTTCTTAAAATCATTTTTAATTCTTCTTAATGAATTCCATTGGGATGTCTTGGACTCATCATCCTACGTTATTATATCTTAATGAAAACTAAATTAACTCTGAAGATGTTGATTGTGGTTAGGGGGAAAATTTAATTTAATTGTAAAATATACAATGAACTAAAATTTCTAAATAATTTAATACAATTTAATACAGTTATTCACACACACACACGCTCACTTCACAACTTCACAATTAAGAGAGAGGAGGAGAGAGAGAGGAGTTGTTCGTGTATGAGGAGCATTAATTAAACTAAAAATTTCACCTGGCCTTTTCCGGACACATTTTCTACAATGAAATCCTCAACTCTGTGAAATACTAGGTAGACTACACACACAAATAAGCACACACACTCAAAGTGTGTAGAAGTATAGGCAGAGGTACCAATATCAGGACAATGAAAATGAAATGGAATCGCCTAAAGAGCTCAATTAACTAATTTCCATATATGATGACTCTGCGTTGGCGTTGGCAATTAAATTGTACTCAACTGAATGACAGGAGTAATATTAAGAGAGAGACTTAAGGGAAAAAACCATTTAAATATTATTTTACATTTACAGGAGCTCCACATTTTTCTTCTCTCTCTCTCTCTCTGACTCTCCACTCACCGACAAATTCTTCTTCTCTATTAAGAGGAAATCTCTGAATGGATTTTAATTTTAATTTCAATTTACTTCAACCACCCTTTGAAGAAGCCTCCTCTCACTAAAAAAACCCTCTACATATTGTAACAACAATGATTTTTTAATAGTCAAATTATAATGTGAACAATTTAGTCATTGTACAAAATTGATTTTTGATTTGCTCTTTTTTTCTCCTCATTCTGCACTTTAGGTGTACATAATACCTATGTAGTAAAAAAGGAAAATTGCATGTACGGAGGAGGAGGGATCTCAGGGACACACACACTAATGTAGTAGCGGCACCTCAACAACAGTATCAATGAGAGAGGAGAATTTCATTGACAAAAACAATGATTATGTTGTCTTGTGATTTACTCAGGCGATGAAAAAAGAGACGAGGATTTTGCATTTACTCTTCTACGAACTCCCTGACGGTCCATCTTAAAACAATTTATGCTCCTACTTTACTTATATACTTATTTATGAAGAGAGGGAAGGTTAATACATGAGGAGGAGGAGAAGAAGAAGAGGAGTTGCATTAAGCATTAGGAGTGATTTGATTTTGAATTGCAGTTACATTCTTCAAGTTGACGCTGCATGAGATGAAAGAGAGAGGAGGGGGGGGGATTGGTTGTATGCAATTTTTTTGGCAATGGATTCGTCATCCTCTTTTGAAGGTAATGGGTTTCTTCTTCTTTATCACCCTTACATCTTGTTTCCCTCCTCTCTCCTACCATCAAACAATCTTCCTTGAGCGTTTTTTCTTTCATGTTATAAAAAAAATGTTCCTTTCATCTTCTTTGCATATACACTACACAATGTAAATAGTAAATATGTAGAAAAAGGAGCGAGGATCAAGTTATGGGTTATGAGACGATTGTCAATAATAAATCAAGATTAATAAATTTTGACAAACTCTGTCATTGGGAAAAGATGTAAAGTTGAGTTGGTCAAAATAATGGAGAACAACAACAGGTTGTACAATGTACACATTTCAATAATCGTTGGAATATTTCAATTATTTATTTGACAAATTGAGTATTGGCATACATACATGTATCCATCCTCAATAGATACACATTGTACATCATACATAGATATGAGTTTACAACTTCACTGTGGAATGTCACTCTCAATTTCAATTTAATTTAGATACACCCATAAAAATTTAGTATCATCCTCCCATCATGTACATCATATACAGGGTATTGCATAACCTTTTTCTCCCCCCTCACAGCCAATCAAGAGCATGTTGCAAAAAATGTGATAGTGCAGTTTTGTAGAGAATTTTGTTGTGGGTCTAGCCCATATGACATCTGGTCAAAAGGTCAAAGCGTCTGGTCTGGAGCGCGAAATTTTGAAAAAAAAGTCACGATTTTTGAAAAACTTTTCGAAAAATGATTTTATTTTCGAAAGGCAGACTTCGTTCTGGAGAATTGCAAATAGCAGTTTTGTAGCCCAATTCATTTTTTGCTAGAAGTGAATTTTTCAAAGCATTTTATCGAAATGTGAAAGCACATCATCAAAAATTTGAAAAACTGACAAACTTTTTTAAAAAAGTTGAAAATTTTAATGAAAAAATTTTTTTCAAGAAAAATTCAACATGCCATTCGGTGAAGAATTTGATTCCTCACTACCTTGAAAAGTTTCAAAATGATTCTCGTAAAACATCAAAGTTGACGTTCAACAAACAAAATCGACTG
>WJFB01002932.1:0-15733 GCA_009870185.1 Pygmarrhopalites habei
ATCCTTCAGGACCAATGGAGAATCCGTGTGGATACTGTCAGTCCCCTTACAAAAATAATACGAGTAGGATTGGCCCACAGAATCCAAAGTTAGAGTTGTACCCTCATCTGAAATAGTCTTTGAGTAGTTTGGCACTGGGATGAAACAAGCGACGTTCTATTTAAAAAAACAACATCACACTCACGTTACATATCTCATACATTGTACATACTTACATCTACTAATGTACTTATATTCAATATTCACGTACCTCTTTGATAGAATACATTAACGGAACATCTAGTACTACAGCGGCTGATCTCGGGCTATTAATTTGACTCTCAAGTAACATAACTCTTTCCTTCAACTCTTCATTCTCTTTTTTCAATTTGACAATGAGATCATCTTTTGATTGTTCAACATCAATTTCAATTATTGACTCCTCAGATTCAGATTCCTGTTAAATCAAACAAAATGAATATTAAGAGTCACATTTGTTTAAGAAAAATAAATACATTTAGTTCTATAAAAATTCAAAAAATATTTATTAAAGGTATATTTACCTCCTGGTAGCTATTAGATGACGACTCGATTTGCAAAGACGAGATTCCACTGCTCCTACTACTACTACTACTGGATCTCTTACTAGTGTAATAGTATGTCGAATTTTCATCATTGTACGAAGAATCAGAATCGGAATTGTCGTTGTAATTGACTTTTCTTCTCTTGCGAGAACCTTAGAATGTATAACAAACGAATTGTAAAGCGTGTTGATTTTCATTGCAAAATACCATGAGAAAACACATAAAAACAAGAAATTGACTACTTACCCTTTGTCCTTGACCCCTCCATGATTGTTTATGACAAGAATCACAGTTGACACTAATCTAAACTAGATTTAATTGTCCATTAAACTAGACTACAAGAGAGCACACCGTTTCGTGGGCAAACGATTCCATCAAAGCTCCGCCCACTTTCAAGGATTGCAACGTGACTCTTCACTTATTGCTGCAACGGGTATACCCCAATTTCTTACTGGACCGCAAAACAGCGTCCTAAAATTTACTTACCTAATCCATCTGTTGCCTCTTTGAGAATTGTCAATGGAGAAATGTTGTCATGTACAAATCTTCCTTCAATCCAATCATGAACAGTGGCTGCACACAGTTCTAATGCAATGTAGCGGAATTGTCCATCAGACTCCGTACAGAAACTAAAGTAAAGGAAAATGAAACGTTATATAAAATTATTGCACTCTCCATTGTAATTCTTAAACAATATCTACTGAAAACTACTACTTTTAATTTGGTACTCACTATCGGATAACATTAGGATGTTGATCAGATTCCTTCCTAAAAATCACACAAATACAAAGAATTATTATTTAACAAAAGGGAAAGTTTCATAAAAGGTAATTATCGTTAAAATGCAACATTTCACTTACAAAAGGTCTACTTCTCGATCCGCAAATGCAAAACATTCTGGCAAAATACGTTTCACTGCCACCGAACGATCTTCAAATTTCCCCTTGAAGACAAAAGTTCCCTCACAACCTTTGCCTAATACTGCATTTGGATCATAACTAATTTTCCCCACAGACATAATACCATCAGAAGCGGATAGGAATGTTTTCTTGTTGTTGGAATTTGGATTTCTGTACTTTGTCCAAAATAAGACGACAACATAACCCCCGGACATTAGTAGAATTGTGACAATGGCTGTGGTGGCAACAACAAAGGATGGTGTATCATTCATTTTCTTTTCTTTAGCTTGTCCATGCGACAAAGGAGGAAAAATATTGGGTGTTGACTTTTCATTACTATTTGCGTTGGTCCCATCATTGAAAATGAACGGTGGCTTTGCATTGTAAATAACCCGATCACTTTCATTCAATGGATTATTTTCTGACGGTGTGGGTGACTCGGTATCACCGGACAGACTGGATGCAGCAATTTGCATAGGATGTTTATTTGGGGTTTCTGGTACTTCGTAATGTCCCAAAATAAGAAAATCTGCTGCTTCCACGTCCACAGCAAGTGGATCCGATGGTGGGACAGTAGAGTCATTGTTGTCTGAGTCTGTTCCTGCTGAATTCTCAGACGGTTTGTCGTTAGGATTTGGCCCTTCAAGTAAATATGGGAGGTCTCTACTTGAACTTGAAATCTTGTACACTGAATTATCCACTAGGGAGGGGACAGCATATAATCCGTAAGGACATTCACCAATGTACAATGTTGGTAACAATTGACTGTTATCTCGTGCAGCAGCCGGTGCTTTAATCCTATTAAGAGTCTCAGATGCGATAGCAGTGAATGGGACAGAGACAAGGGATGATGATGAACAATCAATAGTATACAAGGCAATGACTGGAGACTCCAGATCAGTCTGCCATAATAATTGGCCTGACTCTCTATCATAAGTCAAAATTGTTCCCGTTGAAGGTGATGTGAAATGCATGAGATCTGAAATTTAAATTACAAAATAGTATAACATTACATCATGACACGATTTCTACCAAAGAAAACAGTTGCAGAATACTAAACATGAATCAGATCGATATATACTTAACCAAGTGTCAACATTGCATGACAACTTATATATATTGATTTTTGCTTGACTTTGTTTCTACATGTTTGACCATTGAATGAAATAAACTCACCGTAGTCCTGCGATAGCTGTGCATTCATGTCAACCGAGGAATAGTCATGGAATGTTACATTCCATTTCCGTGGTCCATCCAGCTATGGAAAAGAAATCAAATTATAATGTTACATTTTCATGTTTTTAGAATTCAGTACGTTATTTTATTAGCAAGTGGAATTTCATTAAAGTAGACATACCATAGAAATGGTGTATTCACTCTTTCCTATAAGGACTGTTTTTGACTTTCCGGAACCAGCATTATCGTTGGTGGTGGTGGCAGCTATTGGACATGTCATCTCATCGTTAGCTTTCATCTCATATTTTTCTCCAGTCAATGGATTCAAACTGAGCCACATATCCAACTAAAAACAGATGAAATTTTAACATTATTACTTGTTCCTTGACCATAATGGTCGACAACTGACATTTTTACTGATGTGAATTATGAATCTAGACTACCTTCCGTCCAGTGTACAAGAGTCCCTCCGTACTTCTGCATGGTGCCTTTAGAAAATACAAGTCAATAAGAGTTAGTAAGCTAGAATTGGTTCTTGGTCCTATAATTACATATTATATGTTTATACCATTGAGACCAGCTGAGGAATCGTAAACGGTAACTTTTTGAGCTGGCCATGTCGACCTAGGGATATCAGATTTATTTAATATGTAGTAATGCATATGGCAATCAATAACTCATAGGACATTATTAGTGATTTGGAAACAAGTTCAAGTACCTAGAACGTAGAGACTTCCAGTACGAGGATCAGCTGCAAAACAACACAAGAGGAGTAAATACAAACATATACTAAAACCAAATTATATTATATGGCTGACATCACTTACGTAAGAAAAACGGAGGCTTTGGTAATGAGTCAACTTTACCCCCGGATGGTACTCTTATCATTGGTTCATCTTAAAGGGGAGAACATTTAAGTCTAAATTGAGATTCATTAAGGATGTGTCGCGTAATTACTTGCAATAGAAATCAATAATTAGACTAAGCTACCTTTAGATATCCAACGAAGTTTTCCGGATAAACGATCTAAAGCTGTCAACGAACCGTCCAATGTCGACACAAGTAGGAGTGATTGTATTGGATCCGGAGTTAGCTCTACAACAATAAAATTACACTATGAAATATATTGAATAATATATGCCATTGTGTACTTACAGACGGCATAATAATAATTAGACCGTCTAATGTTTAAATACACGCTGTGTGTGTTTAGCTACCTGTTGTTTGTGTTGACGCTGCGGCTAGAGTGTCGATTTCATCCTGATCCTGTAAATGTAAACAAATGATGATGAGATGACGAGTTGTTCGGTACATAATATTTTTTGTTTATATACACAAAATGGAAAGTAAACGTGAATGAGCAATTTCAATTTTTACTACATGAGTTACATGAATGGCTATGTAATATGAAGATTAGATTAGATGTAAATCTAAATGACAATGAGATTGAATTTTAAAAAGAAAGTAGGAAGTGATTTGTCTCACCAAATTATTGAGTTGACTTTCGACGCCATCAGGATTTTGACCTTCACTCACATTGTCAGTCACATTATTTTTGTCTGACACATTTGGAGCAACAACAACAAATAAAGAAAAGGCGAGAGCAAAATAAAAAAAGAAATTTTTTGACGATGACATTTTTACGGATCTGTATTCTTCAAAAAGTACTTGTAAACTTTCATGGTCATAAAATATGAATCAACTATTATTTTTTATTATGTAGTGTGTAGTTAAAAAAAGACAGGGTATTTCGTCACTTTGCACTTGTGTCTCGTTGATTCATCCCATTTGTTTATTTTTTTGAAAAAAGTCAAGGGATGACTTCTGAACTGGAGCCAACTCCATGCATGCACTTTCTCAACCATATACAAGTTTTTAATTATCTTGTAGATAAATAGAAGTAACAGAGAAGAAAAAACACTGAAAAGGCTAAAAAATATCAACACACGATTAAAAATCTGCGAATCACAGGTCAGTCCACTTTGCACATCGATGATGCAACACCTGGACAGATGAAAAGTATGTTCAGCAACAAGATGAGAAAGTTTTCAACACTATCAAGTTAACTACAATAAAACCCTATGTACTATCCTAGTACTTAATTTTTTTGCAATTTACTCTTTAATTCGCATTTAATTTCACGTATCCACCCTTGACTCTGCGGGAATTTACAATGACAATTTTGATATCCTTGGAACAATCACAAAATATTTTTTCTGTTTCAACCAGAATAAACTTATTTGTGGACAGGTTCAACAAGTCGTTGACTATCATGTCTCAATATTCTAGTGTCAATGAAGTGCTGGGTCAAACTCAACTAGAAATTGATTGTCTCAACGATGTGATCGTTAGGTTGTCTCGAAGACTGGATACAATAGAAAGTTTCATCAAAACCAAACATGGTAAGGTAGTTTTAAAAGTTTACCTCATCCCTATTTGTTGATGACTACTAAATTGAGTTTTTTTTTATTACTTTCAGGACAGTTGGCTCTAGACGAATTACCTTTGTTTTTACCATCAGATGAACAAGCTAAGGACAACAATAATTGTGACATTGTGACAGAGTTTTCGGATATATTCATTCAAGGACCTCCTCCTTCATCATCATCGAATACTACCGATAATACTAATAGTATCGTGGTTCAGACTCAGCCCCGTCAATTTGTCATTACACCATCCAAAATTCATAAAGATACGTCGAAAGTAAAACAGAGTATTGTGCCTAATCTTGAGACAACTCCTACTGGTTATAATACATTTCATTTGACAGTTCAAGAAATTTTTCACTGTGACATTTGTCCAACCTCATAATTATGTAATTTTTTGCATTTTTTCAGCTGTGGAAGAAGAAAATAGACCTGAAATCGTAATAATTTACTAATTATCAAAGACACTTTTTTAAGTAAGGCCAATGCTTTCATGTTGTTTCTTTTCCAAATATATCCTAGCCTGTCCCAGAGCCTGTCCCTGATGCTATTCGAGAAGAAACGGTTGGACAAGACAGTACTACAAGTATGTATGTTTTGATGGTCTTCTGTAATACCATTGTACTTGAGCTATAAACTATTGTTAAACTGACAAAATGTGTGTTTATCCAACTTAATTTTAGATATCAACTTAATAAATGTGTACGAAGCAGAGGATATTGCAGAAGATATTGAATTTATAAATAATGAAGATGGAGATGGTGGAGGTAAAAAAAATTATCAAATAAAATGTAATGTTCATATTATTAAAATTTTGGTTATTTTTACAGATTATAGTGGAGTTGTGGCATATGATGTGATTCCAACTATTGTATTTGAAGATAAATCTGGTAATTTATCCTTGTTCATAAAATAATATATTATTTAGTAAGCAATATAATTAGAATTAATCATTGACTATTCTCTTTGAATCAAATTGACACGGCAGTCACTTCCTCCTCCCTACCATCAAATAAACATGCTGGCACAATTCGAATGTACAAGCCAGAATTAAAATCCTTCACTCGCGTCCCAGCCGAAAGTGAACTTTCAGGTGTAGTTGTCGCCCAAGCCGAAAATGCAAATTTCATATGTTCCGTATGTCGGAAAGGCTTTGAGACGAAGGATGTGTTGGATCGACACATGTTAATGCACAGTGTGGTTCGGTACACTTGTGATGAGTGTGGACGTGACTTCAACAACGGTCATAATCTTAATCTTCACAAGGGCAAACATGACAGACTCAGAAGTAAGAAGCAGACGGAGGCAGCGAAAAAGGTTGTTTTTCGTCAAAGAGTTCAAGATGATGTCGAGAATCGTAAATTTAAGTGTTCTAAATGTGATCTTCGTTATGTCACGGCTTCAAAAAGGTAATTTCGAATGTGTTAATACCGCAATTTAGTATAAACTTGTACACTCAAATGTCGTAGAATTTTACTAATTTTTCCTTGTGAAATTTCTAGAAATCTTCATGAAAAAACGCATACAAATGAGAAACCATTTATTTGTGAAATTTGTGGCTTGGCATTCAAGAATAGGGCTGGTTTGGCAGATCACACGATTGGACACAAAGGTCAAAGTAAGTTGAGCAAAAGTTGTACTGAATAACCGTATTTGTTTGACTATTCATAAAACTTAAATATGTTTTCAGGGAGTCATCTTTGTCACATTTGCCCAGCTGGATTTCTTCGGTCTCGAAATTTATTGAAACATATCCGGTTTGTGCACTCATTAGTTCAAATCAAGACTGTTGTGGATGGGAAGCGTATTGTGGAATTTGTCAGGTGATTTGTCAGACATTAAATTTTGATACATCTAACGAATAATTTTAATAAATTGCGTCATAATCTTATCTTTATAGTCCAGAGGAAGCCGTCATATTAGTGGAGGAGAGGAAAAACAATGTTGAGAATAAAGAGTCAAAAAGATCAAGGCTACGGAAATTAGATACTACGGATGAGCCCGAGTCAAAGAAAAAGAGAGGAAGACCCAAAAAGTATCAAAAAAGTGATTCAGAGGAGGAAGATGACGAGGATCTCATCTCTGGTTCTAGTGAAGACGAACCCATAGATGAGGCCATTGTACAACACATTAAATTAGAACCTGAGGAAGGGACAGACTCTTTGAATACATGAAATGAATTAGTGTCCATTTGATTTTAAGTCAGGATATTTTGATCTTCTTATTTATTAATTTTAATATGATTTATGATTGTTGTTTTTTTACATATAATACAGTAAGATACATCTTGCATATTCAATACAAGTTTATTTCGTTCGTATCCAGCCTAGTTTATAAAGCGTTGCCAAAAGTTGAATGAGAATGATTGTGGCCTTAACTGTAAATGTATGAGTTACTATTATTAAAAGTCTGGTTTCCATATATATGACAGATTTTTCAGATGATTTTATGATTACACATAATATTCTCAAAATATTATATTTTAAATTGAAGGTATTGAAGTGGACCTTTAGTACTAACTGAACATACATTTTATTGAATCCAGAGTATTCATGTGTAATCCGTTTTGTATCGCTTGTGGTATGTATATTACATTACGGTAGCAAGTACTGTAAATTAAATTCTATAAATAAATTAAAATTTTCTTGAACTTTATATAATATTATGGTGTATACATGAGCGTAATAAAACAAATCCAGAGACAATTGAAATTGTCTTAACATACGGCTAGGAGGTCATTTCTTTTTTGGTTGTGCTCCAGGTCGTTGGGGTGTTGCAGGGCGATTTGGCTAAAAAAAATTTTTTAAAGAAAGGAATTTAGCATGCAATACAAAATTCTTGACATATAAAGATACAAGTGTGCATGGGAAACAAAGATATACAAATAACAAGGGAAGTTCACTCACCGGTTGTGCAGTGCTCACAGAGCTATAAAAAAAGAATATATAAATGCAAGTATTAGCAAAGGAAAGTACATGTCAGATCATACTAAAATTATAAAAAGGCATAAAATTTACCTATATTGATACTTTGCTTTCTTTTCAGATGGTTTCAAAATCTATTGTGAAGAAAAAAACATCAATATTATCAGTCAATAATTTCATAAACGTGTTGTGAAGGAGTCAATGTTGCAAGATCCATCTGAACATTGAATGTTCAAATTTACTTTATTCTTACTCCATAATCAAGGACAATATTTCTTCAGAATTGATTGACAAAGTACAAACCTGGAATGAGCACATCAATGTCTCATCTACTGACATCATTCCTCCAGCGTTATCAAATTCACCACAGTAATTAGGAGCGGAAAATAACGTGACAAGTTGACGCTTGGCAAAGAATTCATACCCATCTTCAACAACCTGCAACCAATCAATATTGACAAATACAATTTTTTGACATTGGGTAATCATCATGACATTTTTGTACGACATAATACATTATTCATGAAATACGCACCTGATGAGCTCGACAAATCAAGTCCAGATCATGTCGATTAAGGAATTTGGTCACGACCTTCAAGATTATGAAATATAAACAGACGTACATATTACAATAGGGTATTGATATTTAGAATTCTACTTATTCGTGTATACATAATAAATATGAACATACATCAGCTCCAAAAGTAAATGAAACGCCTCTGTCATTCTCTCCCCACCCAGTGACATCCTTGTCAGGATCAGACCAAAGTAGATCACATCTAAAAAAATGTGAACATTACAAAATTGTACAATTTGATAGAAAAACATAAAATGTTCAAGTACACAAAATTTCAAGAATTCAAACTTACAATAACCCAGTGTCGGGAACATCGGTGGGACGCATTATCTGAAAATTATGAAATGAAATTATGTTGACTATATGATTATAAAAGTGTACAGCTATAATTCTCTTCTGATAAATAATATTAATCATTTACGCGACGAATCTGTTCCATTGATTGCAAGTCGGGGCTTAGACCTCCGTGACAGCAGAATATTTTCTCATCCACAATAGCTGCGACCGGGAGACAATTAAAGCAATCTGTAAAAGTCTTCCACAACTTTATATTGTACCGTCGTTTACCTACAGAAACATACGAAAAAATAAATAAAATGATGATATCATACACAATTAAGTAATCATAGTGTCATGGTGTGAAAATTGTATAATATCAAAGTGTACTCTCACATTCGTCGTAAAACCCATAAATTCTGTTTATGCTTGCACATTCGTGATTTCCTCTCAAAAGGAAAAAATTTTCTGGATATTTGATCTTGTACGCCAGAAGGAGACAAATTGTTTCCAATGATTGCTTTCCTCTGTCCACGTAGTCTCCAAGGAATAAGTAGTTTGCCTCGGGTGGAAATCCACCATACTCAAATAGACGCAATAAATCATTATACTGCCCGTGAATGTCACCTAAATAGCACAACAAATAAAAATTTATCATTATCACACTGAGAATCATGGTACCGGTCATCATTAAAAATTCACATGGAAACATTTTGTATAAAAATATTTTCTGTTATTTAAAATGTAATGTACATTACCACAAATTTTTAAAGGGGCTTCTAATTCCAACAAAATGGGTTGGGAAAGAAAAATTTCACGGCACTTTAAACACAGGTTCCGAATCTCAGTCCTTTTAAAATAAATCAAAATAAGTAAAGAGGAATTAAGTTTTAAAGTTTAATAGTTTCACACAAATTTTGTAACACGTATTCTTCGTTATTTACGTATAAATATTTGAAATTTTGTTTATTTCTTACTCTGTTAGCTGGACATTTTTACCTGGTCGACTTCCACGTACTATAAAATAGAAAATATTGAATGACGATCGAGAAAGACACACACAGGTTGAAGGGAATTCACTTGGTTATCTCCCAATAACAATGTCATGAATTTGAAACAGAAACTAATAATAATTTAGGTGGAAGCGGAATTCTGTCAAAAAATTACTATTCCTCCTTACCTTCAAGGTGACGGGCTATAATGCTGTCAACATTCAATTTGTCCAATTCGCCCATAATGACTTGATTCCAGTTTTGGGACACTAACTGGACACGGAAAAAACCAAGTTTACACTAAATCACGTCCTAATCACTACGAAAATTCGATAAAATCCTCAAATCTTTAACTCCAAAAAAAAAATGGTGGAGATCTGAAAATGCAAGCAAACAACCTCTGCGGTTGCGTAGGAAACGCGAGGGAGGAGCAAAATTTAAAAATAAATTCCGTGCCCTTGAATCACAAACATGACGAGTTCGAACATGTCCAGTATGGACAAAATGACTTTATTATTCTTTAAGATTGATTGCGGAATGACCAAAACAATTATGAACATCGCTCATCACGAATATTTATTGATTTTTTTTTCAAAAAGAAAACCAGTGGTACAAAATGCGTTGTTTTATTCTAAGTCTAATAAAATATAAAAATGCTCAAAATGAAAAGACTGAATGTCAGAACATGAAATCCATTCGACTGTGAAGCTTTATTACGCCATGTACCGTACTTGCCATCATCATCATCACCAGTTTTTTCAGTTGTAGGATTTACTTTCACTGTTGTGGTTGTTGTTGCCGTTTCTTTCAGGCTTTCCCTGAGTTCAGCCAAAGACTTTGCATCCAATTTGTAGACCTTTTTGTGGTAAAAAACGTTCATTACTTTATCATAAAGTCTTTATGTTCACAATATGTCACTTGATGAATGATTGCCCAAATGTTGCAAAAATTGAATAAAATACCTTATCTACCCAGAATACTGGGAAGATTGTGTTGGGGACAGAGACTGAAACAATGAAAAATATTTACTAAGAGTGAACTTAATTAGACTCTAATTATTAGAGAGAATTTACTGATCGTATTTTTTTCTCCACTTACCCTCTTCCAAGTACATAACCTCTTCTGGTAACTTTGACACATTTACATTCAATTGAAATTTTCGACTGGACTCGAGCACCGTCCCAGTTGTCTGGAATGAACAAAGAAAAAAACGTTTTTGTATCGTCTTGTCAGACGGTCAGATTGACAACCGTTCTACGGGTATCACCGGTTCTATGATGAAGTAAGACTGATGTTCATAAGCATTCGGTTTCATCCCTGTCACATTTACAGTGTAGCTTGGGTCAGCGAATAAGAAATGTGGATTTGAGATTATGTACGGCATACCTGCAATTGAATAATGAGTCAACTAACAAGTAGTAATAATTTTGTACTTCAAACTGGGGAAATTGTTTTGCTAGAAAATAATTACTTTCTCGACAGTATTTTCCGTCAATCGCTCCTTTAGGTAAACATTTTGTCTTGTCCTCATCCTGACAAAAGCAAGTAGTTGAGTCAAGTAGGTCTTCCGGGAACAAATAGAGGAGAGCAGGGATTTCTTCAACCGTAATTGCTTTGTGAAAAATTAGTGGGACAGTACTACACAATTCTTCACTGTAGAAATGAAGGGGACTAGTCTGTGAAATTACTCCATAAAAATGTCCTCCATCACTACCACTTATTTGACTGCAAATCGGATTGGCTCCAGGCTTTGTCCACCATGGAAGGTCAGGTGTGTCTTCAATTTCCATGATTTTCCCCCAAGATTCTTTGTCTGAATTGACCTTCAGTTTCTTGACCACTTTGAGCTATTCGCATAAAATATTGATGAAATGAAGAGTTGTTCAAATTATGAACTTTATATTTGGTTTTTGTATTGATACATCCTATACCTCTGGCCAGATTGCAAAGGATGGTTTTTCCAATTCTGGTAATCTGTCCCTACCAATGGTGAGTGGGTCATTCACATACCGATTGTATATTGTGACATTGACCCCATCCATAAGTAAGCTGGAAATGGACACATTTTCCCGAATATAATTTTCTCCAGAAGACACTAAATTCCAGATTGACATCATCGCAGAATAGGAATCGTCGAGGTAAACCTCTTGACCATATCTCTGAAATGACCCCACAAAAATCCCCGTTTATTAACCCACAATCTTATTTTGATTTCAATATTTTTATCTTGAAAAGGGGGAAAACCTGGAAGGGAATATTGGCAGTGTTGATGATGTCCTGGGTATTCTGAAACAAATCCTTGTTACTGACTGGCTCTACTTTCCGCGACTCGTCAAATATTATGGAAAAATCATCAGCTCCAACCATACAATTTCCCTTTGTCCGAATTTCTCTGCATAATTATCAAAATTACATTTTGCCTATAATACAAGTTTTGATTGCCCCTAATTTTGAAAATTCTTAATGATGGTGGATGAACCTGTAAGAGTATGGTCCAACTTCCTGGAACTCTGCCTTATGAAACTCATTAGGATTTTGAAAATCGCCTGGATTTGTCAAGTTGAAGACATGAAAAGTGATTGTTGTGTCACCAGTAAGATCCTTGCATAATTTTATTCGGTCCGGATAATCATTAGCTAAAACCCCTTTCCCACTTGACTGTTATTTTAGAAAAGAAAAAATTTTCTTCAAAATAATTCCACTGTAAAATATACGTACATATTTTATTTGTTTATCAAATTTCTTAAGTATCCACTTTACCTCTTGCCCCAAAGTAAATCCCAGAAAAGAAAGTAAAACTATGATTTTAAGAATATTGTTGGCCATTGTTGTTTATGAGTGATATGTCTTTTCGATTAAATAACCTTCAGTGATCTGTCATTTTCATGGTCAGTTGTTTGGGCTTTTATAACATCGGTTAAGTCATTCATGGGGGACAAGATAGGACAACGTGACAATGTCAGCGTATTGTTATTGGCTTTATTTAATCAATCATATCAATAATCATTATTATAGCACTGCTTTTGAACAAATGTAAAGTCAATTCGACATGTCCAGACTGAAGACCCCGACCCCTTTGAACAAAGCCAGATTATATCCTTACTCCAAAAGTTCACGTGCACAGATTTATTTATTGGCCTACGTGACGAGTTCAACGTTTCCCTGGATTATATAATCCAAGTGACATTTTACTCACAAGAAATTAGAATCAATTCCATCATAAGTACATAACTGCATTCCCATTGTGGCACTCTCTAATAGAGAGTCTCTATAGAGTTTGTAGACACTTGGTCCCTATCCTCAAAGATAAAGGGTGAACAATGTGCAACCAAAAAAGGATTTTTTTACTTATAAGTCAAACTGTTGATTTTATTGTGACAGATATAAATTGTGAAGCATCCTAAAAAAATATTATGGAATTAATTACCGTGTTGTGATTGAAAATAAATTATAATACATGGAAAAATAGTTGCAATTAGTACATATTATAATTATAATAACAATGGTTGTACTATAACAGTCATGGTTGTGAGCCACACACGCACTCCATAACCTTTTCCTTTAATCACACGTACGCAACCACCCACAATTGACAAAATTAAAGTAAAGTAAATTGTGGAATGTCGCAAAAAAATTAGGAGATCAGACTTTTATCTCTGTCAACAAATTTACTCTGAATTATTTTTTTCCGAGTCAGAGGATTTCATCAAGTAAAAATCTCACACTTTCACTAATTTTGGTTACGACCATCTCTCCTCCTTTTTGGATTCACCAGTGAAATATCTTGTAGTAGTAATCTTATTATATAAAACCATCTGACTGTTGATTAAGGATTGTTGACACACAAGACTCGACTTTAGGAGTGTTTATCTTGACCATCCATAGGAATTTCCATATGACCCATAAATGTCATCATCATGTTGAAGTCCAAGTATACTGAGGAAGAGAGTATGAAGGCCATGGATTTTATTAAAGATGAACCAAAAATTAGTAAAGATGACGATGAAAGGGATGAGGCCAAGGAGGATAGGGATGACCCCGAATAAAATTAGTGGCACTGCTACTGACTTGGTATCCGTACGGAGCCATGCCCAAAAGTCCCAAAGGGAAAAACCTTTTTCATGCACTACCGGCCCTCCAGGGTGATAGTGGTGGTAAAGATCATGACCATGAGATTCATCTTCAACTATGGGGAAATGGTCAAGATCAGTCGTGATGAAGTCTGGGTGACTGTTCCCTCTCTCAATCCCACTGATCCCGAGTGATGACGACGAAGAGGAGGAGGATTGTAGATTGTCACTGGTTTTGGCCCATTGTGCGAGGAGTGCGAGAGCAGCAGCAGTTGATTGACTTTCACTAGTGTCCAATGTTTGGTTTTTTACTATACCTCCTCCTCTTCCTGTTGTCAATGTTAAACCGGTCTGTCCCAGACTCACAACAATGATAAATAATGGAATGAGCGTGTGAAGGTAGCCGGTTGAAATGGAAAGTGGGCCACCAACCACCAGTGAACCGGCTGAATTTCTGACACAACTCATCCTTACCATAATTTATGAACAATTATGATCAAATCCCACTAGACTTCACTCTCTCTAATTCTTTCACTACAACTATTTTTTTTGTATCGACAAAAAACAATTGACATTGACTGTGAATCAGTCCACACACACGTTTTTTTCCTTTCCTTTTCCTTAGCCACAAAAAATTTGTCACCGCACTATGTATTTTGTGTGTGGGCTCTTTAACTCTAAACGCTTTGTTCAACTTTCGCTAACACACAAAAAAATTTTTTTTCGACTTGACACGTTCCAAGGAGGACACACAACAATAAATTGATAATTTCTTTGGTGCAGAGTTGACCAGTTGAAATTCACCGAAAAATCCGACAGAATTAATGTTGAAGTAAAAATTGAATGGATTGTTTTAGTGTAGAGAAGAATGAGGTAACAGAGTGAGGGTCAAGTTGAGATTTGAAGATTTAGTGGAATTTGGAGGAGAATGAGAATCAGTCCGCAACTCAGTACTCAACTCATAATCTTGTGGTGGTGTGTTGGGTTGTGTGTGTGGAATCTGCAACGGGAATGTGAGACAATGAACGCCTCAGCTAATTGTTGTTGTTGGTAAGTGGTGAAGGAGTGGAGGGGGGAACAAGTGTGTTACGATTTTGATGATGAAGACACGAGAGCACGGACGGAACAAACACAAACACGTATTTTGTTAATACTCCTCAACTGAAATGACGAGAGGGAGAGACGGAGGTGCAGAAAAATTACAAGATATGGGCTAAGTACTTTGTCTGTTTGCATGAGGAAGAAAAGATTCAAGAGGACCCAGTTCGAGCGTCTCAACGAAGAGAATGAAGAGATTTATCAAAACAACAATTTCTCACTCTCTTTCTTCCTTCATGAGGAGGGAAGTGTAGCCTTTATCCTACCATTCTTCACTCTTTTATGCAGCTCCCAGACCTACCGTCCCACAAACTGAATGAAAAATTATGGTGAAAAAAATAACAGAGGTACACCCTTTCCCTTGTGACTACTATTATAATATACTATATGATCATATATCTAGATTAGTGTAATCTGGTTGTCTCAGGTTCATGTCAAACGTGTGTGTACTTTTCATTGTTTGCAATTCTTCCGAGTCTTGGATTAAGATCACAATAAAATATGAAATCTCAATATTGACAGTACAAGTGGGCTTATTTACATTTTAGTATGCAGAAATTGTATTCGTGAGTTTTGTAAAATTAAATTTTACACATTAAATCAAAGAACACCTTTTTTGTGTTCAAGTGGAAAGTAACGGAGAAATGTGAGAATGGAGGAAGGATTATTCTCTATTTCCACAAAAAATTGTGGCTAGATCAAGGCAAAGACTCTTTATGACATTTATCATTC
>WJFB01002933.1:0-15724 GCA_009870185.1 Pygmarrhopalites habei
CTGGACATTTATGAGCAAATCCAAGGGAAGAATGTCAGAGAATTAGGAGAGTGTACTTAATTGTGCAAGTAAGTGTCTATGTTTTTTTTATTATAATATTTTCCATGATATTTTAAATAATATTTTTAAAAGTAAAATACGTTTTTGTTAAGTAGTAAAAAAAAATTTTATTCCAGGCAAATCAAAATGTTCTGGCTGGATTGAATGGACTAAACTTTGAAAGATCTTTGGCTCTGGATAAAATTTTAGTCTGAGTTAGTTTACTATAAATTTAATAATCCACGAGTCAATCAATTACCTTACAAATGAATTTTGTTAATTTTGTAAAAAAAGAAAGCTGTATTTATTTATTATTTTCTTTCTGTTAAAGTTAACACAATTTCCATGTTCGCCTTAATGAATTTTTTGAAATATTATATATGAAACCATATCACTCTTAGTTAAAATTGCATTTTGATGATATCCAGTATCAGAGTAACTCTCAAATTAATTATATCTGTTGTGAATTAGACTTAAATATTAGACTATGTATTTTTTTATAATACTAAAAGAAATATGAATTGACAACTCTAATCCAAACAAACAGTAAAGAAGTCGATGTGTCATTATTTTGTTATGGTGAAACCTGTGCTTTTCAGATTCTCCCGATTTTTGCAATAGTTTATATGCAAAAAGTGATTTTGAACCTTGCGAACTGATCAAAGTAGTATACACTTTTGCTCTGCTGGCAAGTGAAGCGTAGCGACACTTGTTCCGACTTGTGATTAAACGTCTTATTTAGCAGTGCACAAACTACGATGACCAGTACTCACCATCTTAAAGAATAATTAAGAGACGGATTGTTGGATTGTGGGAGATGACTCTATCGAAAAATAATAAATAAAATTGATTAGGACAGATAAGGAAAAGTTTTTATTATTAAAGAAAAGATATTTCATTTCAATACAATTTTTTATAAGTGTACTCAATTCTCTCGATCAACTAATGATTTTATAGAGCATTCTTCAATTGAATACAGTATTTATAAATATTATGTCTATTTGTATGAGAGGATCTTCATGAGAGAGAGAAAGAGAGAGGATGAAAGTAACCTCTTCATTTTTGTTCTCATATAGTAGTTAGTAATGAGAGGGAGAGAAAAGTATCCATTCTAAGATATGGAATGCATTAGGATTGTTGTGAGTTTGTAGATTTGGGGGACAAAGAAAAGTGATTTGATTTATTCAAGAGTTAAAAACACATTTGAATGGACTGTTAAAAAATTCATGTAAGATTTGTACCGGAGTCCGTGACTCCCAATCAAAAAAGTCATGTTCCTTCTGCTGCTTCTTCTGGACTTACATGTCAAACTGTCCAAGAAAAATACAGAAACACGACACAAAAAACACATACACATACACGTCATCAACTTTTCTATCCATATGAGAGAAGAATCAAGAAAGGATTTTCTCTCTCTCTCTCTCAATCTGATTGACCATTCCTATGGGTCATTGTGACGGTGGTGGGGATATTTTCAATTTTATTATTCTACAAATTGGACAATACGAGAAAGTGAACCAAGAGGAAAATACAGGTTATATTTAAAACCAATATACTGACCCACCTCCTCTGATCAACTATGACAGTCTGAAGGATCTTTGCAGAGTACATTCTTCTAGTCAAATTTGGATACAGGCATGTCTTTACAGAGTCAAAAATTATGATTTGGCTCAGCGTGTGGTCCATCACTCAAAAGTCAACTCTATCTGATTTCTCAAATTCCTCGTCTTCAAAAAACAATTAAAAGTGAATTTTAAAATGTTAGTATTTTTTGAAAATGGAGTCAATTGCAAAATTATTCCATTTCCAAATATTACGTAATACTAAAGCATGCACGTGAACGAGGCTTAATGTATAAAATTCCTCCACTTTCTCCAAATAATTTTCTCCCCGAATTTTTTTCCGAATAACTCCCTCCTCTTTTAGGATAATTATTAGTTTTGACCTGGTGACATTTGCCCGGACAAAATTATGTATTTTTCATGTCAAACGGCCCTTGCTTCCTAAAGGAGTGTCACATTATCTTTTCACTCTTCCTCTCACATTTAATTGTCAAGCTTCACTTCACCCTGTCGAACAATCCTCGTGTGTGTTATACATATTAAATGTTATATCTTCAACAAGAAATATACACATGCATATAAGTATTTTTGCAAATTTCATCATGAACACGCCCGCTAAACTCCGAAGCTTTTGAAATGAGCACGTCTACTTGTCACACAGACATTGTACTGTGCATACAACTATATGGCATGCGTCCTCCTTTGATCTTTCACCATTTCATCATCCAGTCCCCCCTCTTTTGACTGACTCCTGACTATGTCAAAAAATTATTTAAACACACACCGTCAATCTGTCATCGAGAGAGAGAGAGAGAGAGACAGGGGCATTGTAAATATTTGTATTATGACTACACAGTAGTTCAAATCTCCACCAAGTGTACAATACATGTAAAGAAAAAATGGGAGAATGAAAGAAAATAGTTTGAATATCCCTTTTTTATATTGGGACTCAATCCCTCTCTCTCTCTCCACGCCGCTCCTGTCTACACACATCAATCCAAACTACTCTGACTGAAACGGCATTCAAATGTCTGTAGAATGACAACTTCACTTTACTTTTGGCTGACAATGCACTGAAATTCAATGAGAGCCTAGAAAATGGGCTTAAGTCAGTATAAGCCAATAAAGTGTCTAATTAGACGTCATTCAGGAAATTTCTTATTATTTCTCCTCAAAATTTATTCGAAAACTTGACCTTATTTGGAAATGTCGTAGACTTGACAGAGCCAATCTTTATCTTATTACTACTGTAGAGGTAAACTGTATTGTGTATTTATTTTAGGAATGATTTATTCAAAATTTGTTGGGAAGACTCGGGATTTTCATATTCCTCTGTAAATCTAATTTCTCAATTGTTTGTGATAATTCAGAAAGAGAGAAAGAAGGGAGGAGGAGAGCCCATTAAAATGGGGAATCCAGGACACAAACAATCATTTGGAAATACAGTAATATCTGCACACATTTAACCTCATATTGGAGATAATACACAAATACACACATTACCCTTTTTTCTAGTAATTGATTTTCTTGCTAAATTTAAAGAATTGCTAAACCCTCCTCCTTTCAATTGTCCACTTATAGACCCATGTTTAGAAATTGAGAATTCAGACGACTCTCTCCCCAAAAAAATAAGTGGAAGACGCACATTGCGTAAGCAACAAAAGACTAAGCCATTCAGAAAAAATAGGTATAGACAAGAAACATTTTCTTAATGGTCAGTCTGTGTCTGTTCTGTCACTCCCCCTCCCTTCACAAAAAAGGGAAAAAATCTGCACAATTTCCTTCAAAAATCTTCTCTCTTTCTCTCTTCTCCCTTCTCTATGTCTTTTTTCTGTATCCATTTTTGTGAATAATAAAAGGGGTTAAATTGAATCAAATTGGCGGTCGTGACCTCAGTTCTCCTCTTTAGTCTCCCCTCTCCACAAAACTAGGAGGGAATAATCCCTGTATGTGTGAGACTCAACTTGAAATATGATTTCCATTGTTAATCAATTTTTACGGAGAGAAACCAAGAAAAAGAGTAATTTTACTATTCACAATCGGCTCAACCACTCAAAACTTACCCACCACACCACAGACTCACTCGCTACCCTATTAACAAAACGTCGCGATCATCACAACATCCACACAGATAAACTATCCTATTATATAATACAACGTTTATATGCAAGGAGAGACAGAATTAAATAGAAATCGAGTATGTCGGAAAGACTGACCATGAGCGGAGCTCACATTTTAACTCGCATTCAACGGCATAGCTACAGCTACAGAGAGAACATAATGCATGGCGAGAATGACAAATGCTGGTCACTTGACGACAACTCGGCTGTCTTCCAAAACAATGCAGTTTGACAATGTTCAGGTGACAGACTGGCTCATGGTTCGGAGACAGAGAGGCAGAAGGGAGAAATATTGTTTTTTAATTTGCATTTAAATTGTGAATCCTTTCATCAAAAAAAATTCGTTCTTCTCTCATATCTACCTTGCCACTGTTTTGCTGTTATTACACTCACTTTAGCCCTTGCATTTTCCTCCCTTGAACTGCTCGATCGTCCATTTGTGAAGTCCAAAACACAATTTTGAATACATTCCACTCACTAGTATATATGGTTGACTTTGCACAGGAGTCAAGAAGGGACGAAGAGAAGAGGGGGGTTATCTCGTAAAAAGAATCCGATGAGATGAATGAACAATCTTATCAAAAGAATATATATTTTTTTTACAACTCACCCAAATGTTTGAGCCTTGAGGCAAAGCACCTAATAAATGAGCCGGCTGTGTATGTGTACGTAACTCACTCTCAAGACGAAGAGAGGGAGAGAAAGAGAGAGAGGGATGTTGATGGTACATCTTTCGCCCTTATGAAAATTTTCAAACAATTTTTACATACACACACACACTCATGGGGACAGTCCACACACACTCACTCAGAGAGAGAGAGAGAGAGGTAGGGAGGGAATACATGTATAGCACCCTGTCCAAGACATTTAGAGTAAGAGGTGTACAGCACACACACACACACAAACACACGTTGTAGAATTAGTATGTGACGTATAATTATCATGGGGTATAAATGAAGACTGATTTTTCAACTCACACACCACTTTCTTGGTGAGACTTGTCGGAGGATCATTTGACTGTGTACTTTTATATTAAATTAAGAGAGAAAGTAAAAAAAAGTGTGGACTCAAATATAAATGTTGTTGTTGTTGTTCTCCGCCCATAAATGAAAGTGAAAAACTTGGACACAGTACATCATTGCATTTGATTGAATTTGACGACACTCTAAATCTTTGTTGGAAATACACAGAAAAAGTGGTAGTGTGGAAAATCTTGGTGAAATGTCGAACATCATCAATACATAGACAAAAGTGTGTGTAAATACAAAGGAGCTTTGAGCCAGCTCTAACGAGAAGAAGAAACAGTGACTACGATAATAATCATGGAGTTGGTCATGTAAAATTCCTGAGGAACAAAATTTTGTAATCCAGTCTGTTATTTCTCCTCGTCCGTCACCCTTTTTCTCTCTTCCACACACACACACACTACAAGGATTGGAGGACAAAGTGAATAGCTTGGAACTTGAGAGTGACAAATAGGTTTCTACCCTGAATCCGGTCCTCATCCATAATTTGCCTACGTCTATATATGTGCGGAAGATAAAAGCTCTCTCCAAGCCACAACCCCCTGTATCCGATTAATCTTTGGAGAAATAACCATTTTCTCCCAACTCATCCGCTCACTCTTTTCCCCTCTATCTGTGTGGACGGTGGAGTGGCTGTAATACTAGTCCATCCCGCCGCAAGTTGTAAAAAAAGGGAAACGGAGGATTTTGTAATATAGATACACACTTTCATATATCTCTACTCACTTCCTGCCTGCCTGCCTCCATCCACTCGGAGGAATCGTAAATAAAAAAAGGAAACTGTGAACCTTGTTGGCGTGTCGGCTCCACACTCGAGTCTATGATGGCGAGTCCAGTCGTGACTTTTGCGGTGAGTCTTGGAATTATTCCAGGTTACATTACATTAACAACTACTCACTTCGGCAGTCTGTATGTAATGTACACTCTCTGTCCGTCTCCTCTACTTTCAGTCTCCTCACGAACTCGCAAACCCGAGTTTGTTTACCTTAGCTATGTTTTTGCTGGAAGTGATTCGAAACATCCCAGCCAAACTCCAGTCCAGTACAACCCAAAAAACACTTTTGCAGTACACTGGATCTACGTGGAGAAAATTTTCGCTTTCCTTCCTTCTCTCACACATACACAGTTGCAAAAACTCTCTCTGGTTTCTATGAGTTATTGGAGGGCATTGACGGCTCTTAGCCTTCCAGATTTATCTAGGATCATTATTATATCTCAATTTATTTCATATATTCTTGTATGGATGGCTTGTGAGCAAATTTTCTGGTACACTGTAGATTTGTTATGTCTTTTAAGAAAACAGTGGCACAAAAGCAGGCGAGGACATTTCTTTCGCTAAAATTTGTGATCAAATTGACTCATTTTTTACCTTAACAATCTTTATTAAATGCTGTGGTCAGAGATCAAATATTTGTGGGAGAATTGACACGATTTTTGGGCGACTCCTTTCTTTCAAAGTCACTACAAGAATTTTGATCTCACTAGTCAGCTGTTCAAAATTTCATGATACATTCTCCGTCTAAAGCGGACCGTTGTGATGATAAAAGACCGAGAAAACAATAATTCATATTGCAGCATCCTCCATTCAAGGGTCCAGGTGGTGAAAAGATTGAGACTGCTATCTCAACACAAAGTTTATGTCCTACTGTACTTGTATCTCTACTGCCTGATCAAGTTCACATAATAATTGATGATGACAGTCTTCAAAATGATTCAATTGAGATTTTCCAACTTTTAGCTTATATGTACGCACCATTTGTTATGTCAAATTTGAACAAGATGAATGACATTAAAGGATTAAAGAGTTCTTCTTCAGGACAGACACCTTTCCTATGAGGGTCATATTTTTTATTGTTAACTACTATCGTTCCGCATGACATGTACCCTTGGATGAAACTTGAACTGCGTAGACTAGGACATTCAGATCTGATGATTGTTTTTAACCACGCTTTTCTTGTTTATTTTGATAGGTGGTTAACTTTAGAGAGACATGTCTACCTCTCTCAATTTGTGTGTGGTGGATTAGTCAGAGAGATACTCAAAATCATGTCATA
The DNA here is from genome assembly GCA_009870185.1 of Pygmarrhopalites habei. Classification (NCBI taxonomy): domain Eukaryota; kingdom Metazoa; phylum Arthropoda; class Collembola; order Symphypleona; family Arrhopalitidae; genus Pygmarrhopalites; species Pygmarrhopalites habei. The sequence goes on from WJFB01002933.1 coordinate 6,801, forward strand.
ATCTGTCATTGGACAAAACTTTAGTCATGTCACAACAACTCTCTACATTTTTAGGGTTACGTGTTTAGCGTTTGTGTGTGGGAAAAAGATGGTTAACAAATGTCACATGCATTAATTGTTGACCGTAATTTTGACTGTGTTTCAGTTTAAGCTTGTTAGTCAAAGAGCAAAGACAGAAAATGGGGGAAAATGAAAAGAAAAATATTTCCCGTGACAAATGTCAATGGACCTCTTCCCAATCTTGACTTTCTGTGACAGTGGTTCACCTTTACTATAAGCCATTAATGTGTGTGTATATCTGTAAGGTACACAGGGCTGGTTAATTAACAAGCATTAGAGAAAGAGTAGGGGAAAAAAGTTTTGAGAATTGAAACGATATTGAAGGTTCAGTTCAGTAAAATTAATTTTTAATTCCCTTCATGCATGCCATCTCCCCTGTTTGTGTAATTTGAACAGAGATAGAGAAGGAGGGAAGGATAGCCATGTACAACAATGATGAATCGTGTAGCTCCTTATATAATAATAATTTAATGAATTGGAAAAGGTTGTGCAGGGATATACTCTACCCACCACTCTCCGCCCATATTTTATTAATACGATAATGTACATCTCTCTCTCTCTCTCTCACACACACAACACGGTACTTGTTCGGAGTGCGTACGCTACAGAAAAATAGGTAGTAGTAAAGTAAAGGAAAGCTCTTGTTAAACTTTTCATGGGTTGGGAGACGTAGAAGAGGAAAATGAAATATTTATTTCATAACTTGGTCTTCTTCTCCTCCTCCATCCAGATCCCTCTCCTCCATTATTGTCTGAGCGTGTATAAAGTCTTAATCTGATGGTCTCGGTCTCCATTAAATTGGTCCTCTAGTACATGTGCCCATGATAAAATAATACCAATTTATATATGAAAAGTGTGTACTCTCGTGTATCTCCCTCTCCTGTACTCTGTATCGTCTGTCTGTGTGGTGTAATTCTTTTGGGCTTTACGTACGCCGTAAACAATGGAAAGTGGTTTACAGAGGCTAAATCGTTTCTACTCTGTAATAGAAGTAGTAATAGAGGGAGAGGGGAAAAAGAGTAGATTAAAGTATTACGATAATACCTGAAATCCATGTTTTTTATGTCTCATGTTCTTCTCCTCTCACACTCACACAAATACAAATACACGCATATAATATGCTAAGTGTGTGTGTATGTGTGTGGCTGGCTGCTGTTGCTGTTGTTTGCAGTTTTGTAGTTGCAGGTAATAATAATATGCATTAAGCCATGCTTCCACGTCATGGTAGATCAGCACGAGCTCACAAAAAAATGACGAGCCATTTCAATTGTGGCAGTCTTGGAGAGAGATGAGTGTCATCCAAAATGTGTCTTTTTCTCTCCATACTCCACACACACACACACACACACACACACACACACACACACTTGAGCCTCAGACGGTTTTTTCTCTACTCTAGTCAATGCACGACTCCACATTTCGCATAAAAAATGTGTGTGGATGAGTGGACTTTATTATACAAATACTGTATTACAAGCACAAATGACTATTATTGAATGGATATTTCACAGTCATCACTTTTAACTCTAGTACACAGTTTACCATACACGGTTTTGAGTATGCTCTACATACACTTTGGTATAAACTAACAATCAGTTGATTGTACTACACACACACGAGACACTCCAGTCATTGTCAATGAGTTTTGTGTCTGTGCTGGTCAGTACATGACAATGTAGATTCCACATTTTGCAACTTGGGATCCAAACAAGATGAATTGTTGACCGGAATGAGGAATGGAGTGTGCTCTGCTACTGTTATCATGATAATTATTAAACTGGGGATATTTTACAATAATTTTGAAATTTGGTTATTGAGATTCGTCAAGGTGAAGTTGAAATTTAAATGGGTTTAATAATTTACCACTCAATTTTTTAAATAATTTGCAGATCCTCTCCTGTGTCTTCCTCTTGACACAAGGACGGAGTTCCGTGGGGGACAAACTAGTACGAAGTAGAAGTGTAGACTTTCGTCCACCCCAACCCGACATACCCGCTTTGTACTCTGCTCCCCGGAGTCACCAGGAACAAGAGTCACAGGACAATGAAGTTGATCAACAAAGCAGCACGGACCGGGATAGAACTGGTACAACAACTGAGATCTATTTTGATGAGGGTACTTCTGAAGACTATCAGTTTACAGGGACAACCCAGAATTCCCGAGATTATGAACCATCCTCTTCTTCTGGAGGTGACGAAAAATCTGGAGGTTACCCCAGCCCAGTTAAATCCTTGACAGGAGGTTATGATGATAGCTCGAGACAAAATCAACAAAATGAGAGTCGAAATAGTAACAATGGTCAACACCAAAGGCGACCATTAGATCAACAACAAATTGAGAATCATCATTATCCACAGCAAACAAAAAATCCTTTGACGGTAACTTTAATTCTTAACTTATCTTCTCATTATTTCATCCCAATTCCCAATATCCATCATTTAGAAGAGTGAGAAGGCAAAAAAATGTGTGGGTAGGGAAAATTTGTCATACAATCTCACAAAGATTATGTGTAGAGTCCAGTGCATTTTATCTTAAATCTTAAAGATCTTACAGTACAGCAGTATTACATTTAATAAGCATTTGCAAGTTATTCTCTACAATTATTATTACGAAAAAAGATTTTTCATTCTTGATTTCCATCGAAAAGCCATGCCTATTATGAAGGTGGAAATGTAATAATGATGACGTTTTCACGGAGAAGTAGGATTAGAAGACGTAATTAATTATTAAACATAATATGCATATCTAATTTTCCTGCATGTACCAAATCTCTTTATATAGCTAGAGTTGACAAAGAAGCATAGCCAACAAATTGAATTGACAAGTTGACGTGTACAAATCCATTTAGGTTCAGATAGACATTGCTTTAGTCACAAATGAACAATGAGAACATATTCAACATTTTTTTGAAGCTTCTCTCTTTTGTGTAATTGAACAACAATCACACACACAGCCGTACACGTAAGCTAGAGAAAATACCACAGACGTTTTCAATCTAATGTCTCTGTGTGTATTTCGATCGAGCCATGTTTATCTTTCACTTTAGTTTTGTAGAGTTAGGATTTGTAGAAATCATTTAAAATTTTATTTCAAAACAATTAACGACAACGGACTCTCAGAATAGAGAGATGATGCTCTTGAGTATAAATACTAGAGACATTTGACGAAACTTAGAAGACCCACACACACACGCTGTAATGTGGGCTGAGGAATGAATGAAAGTGAAGGAATATTCCTACAATACGATTCAAAGGAAGAGTATAATAAAATTTCCGTTCTCTGAACATCAATGGAAGTTTAGTGGACAGAAGGGAAATGATAATATCATATTATGTACGTGTGTAATACAAACACACAAATATGTATACAAATTTTTGCCATCTTTAGTGATCATGATCATGAAAATTCTTCTTACATTTTTATTTTCCGCATTGACAGTCTCAGCTGTGCTGTCCTGTGTGTATTTTAAAAAATGTTGAAAGGAGCTACACAGGACAGGCAATTATCCATCATTATGAATAAATTTTGTGCACAAGTCTCCCATTTGCGAACTGTGTATTATGCATTAGTGTTGTATAGAAGAAAAGAAAATTTTTTAACTTTTCTTTTCATATAATATTTATTACATTGTATGTACAAAGTCCATTGTACCCTGACGACGACGGTTATAAATACACACACACAATGTACACGTAGACAAGTTGACCATTCTCTGTATAGTGTATACAAGGGAGAGAGAGAGGGAGAGTGAAAATTGTCGGTAGGCAAAAATGTAAAAGTGGAAGTAACCAAGAGGGGAAAAAAATTGGATTGCAATGTCCATGTCCTTTACGGACATGTGTCGGTCGGGACAGAACATAAGGAGGAGGAGGGAGTGAGATGAAATGGGACGTAATAATATTTACTTATTTCTTTGAGAGAGAGAGAATAAAAAAAAGTTGTGCTTATGTTGCTAACACTTTTGAGAAGGCACGCGGCACGACGACCATATATTTAGTATTGTTGATAGTGGAGTAAGGATTGATGCTCATGTTTTTCCCTCTCTCTCTCCTCCTATCTTGCCTTCCTTTATCACATAGGCACACACCGTTTAGGATTCCTAAAGAGGACTTTAGGAGTGAGGATTTAGTTCGTGGTAAATGACGGTTTTTGTGTTTGCATTGTGTGTGTGTTGGAAAGAGGGGCCTAGCTTTTATTACACGACAAATGTACATACATATACTAGTAGATGTGTGTGTGTACGTGTGTGTTTATGTGGATAGGACAGTGGGTACGTATGTAGGGAGCGCATACGTGCGAGTGTGTGAAGAGAGGCTCAGCTCAAGACTTTCTCTTTCAGAGCCAGTCAACTGTGGAAAAATCAACTTGAAGTGGAAAATCGCAATTGTCGATCCTTCCATTTATGGCATTTCCCTAGTGATCTCTTATGTAAAAAAAATAAATATGCAAAAAAGGTGTGGGTGGGTGGGTGTAGGTGCATCCACATATTTACTCTGACACACTCCGATGCACTCTTCCCTCCCTCACTCAAATTTTGAAGCTCCTTCAGTCCCTCTTTTTCCCCTTCTGTAGTTCACAATCACCAGCCTCTGCCTCTGATACTCTCATTATAATTAAATTTCCACGTAAAAGTATGCATGCATGCATAATGTAAAATCTTTCTCTCTATCTCTCTCTCTCTCAAGAATTATTGTACAGAGGAGGAGGGTGCTCAAGTGTATAAATTCATTCTGAGGAAATAATTAATCCGTTTAGTCAGTTCATTCTCACATGAACAAAATGAATGTGTAATAATACTTTTGGCTACACAAATACACATACAATTTCACTCTCGTTGCCTTGCGTAGGATGGAATGAATTCCGAGGATGAGAAAATGATAATGATTGAAATTATTAGATGACAATTTTCTCAAGAAAATACAGTAGTCGTAATAAATTTTTGCATTGTTGTATAAAACTTGTAAGTTACAAGTTGTAACCATTTTATTTTCTCTCCCTCTCACATTTCATATGTATGGAGTGTAGGGTCCGGACAACGCTAGAGAAGGACAGAATCAAATACCCAGTTCATTCTATGGAACCCCAATTAATTCAATCAATGCATCTTCTCACCGTCAACCATCAGACAAGCCAACACTTGGTGGCTACTCTTCCAATTCTCAACCCAAAGCTCCACCGTCAGCCTACCCGACCTACCCAAGGGACTTACAAACACAACCTGCCTCCAACGCCCAAGATCCCACACTCACCTTCCAACAGACAAGATACTTACCTCCACAGTACAATATTCAACAGCAACAACATCAGCAGCAGCCACAACAACAACAGCAACAGTACCAGCCTCAAGAGGCAGTTTACAACTCACCAGGAATTTCCATCCCTCCAAGAATCACAATCCCTCCTCGGGACTCTTCACCCATCCCTCAGACCCACATCCCTCAAACTCAGAATATTGCAAGCTTTCCACAACACCAGCAGCAAACACAACAACAACAGCACCACCAACCAGACAACAATGGTCATCAACAAATTTATCAAAATTATGAGAGACCACAACCGTCACTCGGGCAGTACCTCCCACCTCAATCCGTTTACAATCCAACTGCCCAGTCTGAACCTCAGTCAAATCAAGCCCATCAATTTCCAGGACAGCGACAGCCACACTCTTTAATTTCGCCCCATCCACAGCAACAACAACAGCAACAATATCAGCCGCAAGGTCAGTACTTGCCCCCTAGTAACCAGCAACATTATCAACAACAACAACAACATCAGCAGCAGCAGCAGCCCTCCAACAATTTTGGAATTGAGCCGGAAAATAATAGACTCGGGGGTGGAGGAGGGTATACTCAAATTAATAGTAATAGTGCATTTGAAATTGATGAGCCTCATGATGACTCAATAGTAGATGCAGAGTTACTTCTCCGTGTCCAACGTATCATTGAAGAGCATGAACGTCAACAGAAAGAACTCCAAGAAAGGATAAGGAAAGAGGGTGAACGTCCGGAGAATTTCCTTCGAAATCTTAACCTCCAAGAATCCAACCCGAGTCAACAGCAGCAGCAGCAGCAACAGCATAATGGGCCTTACTTTGGTGGGAATGACAATAACAACAATCATATTCAACAATCTAATGATCCATTTGAGAGTCATTATGGTGCACCACGGGGACAACCAACACAATCTTCTCCCTCTCAGTCGAGTCCAATCACAAGTGGACATCACACGGGTCAGTCACTCGAGTCACGAGACTCCTCCTCCTCATCTCCACAGTACAGTGGAGTGTCAAGTGGTTTCCAGAGATTTCCCTCTCAAGAAGGTAATTTCCCATTCTCCCAGTCGACTGCGGGACAATCACAGAGTGTGGGTCAAACACAAACAAACCACGGGTCAGGGGGTTATGAACAGCAAGTATACCAGGATGTGACGAATAGTATTAACAACGTACAAACCTACCAAGACTCCAGCCATCCTCCCACATCAAGTCATTCCAGTCCAAATGAGACGGAGAATAGAGGAAGGGAGAATCCAGACCCCATCCAGTCTTCTAATAGAAAGACCTCCCACATTGAATACCAAAAGGCAATCCTCTCAGATCATTTCGTGGAGACTCAGACGGAATATCCTTCAAGAGCCACCACCAACAGTCAACATCAAGAGTACTTACCACCTTCCCCAACATCTTCCCTCGCAACATCTCCCAGAGAAAATCCAACGGTCTTTGACGCCAGACGTGTCGGATCATTTAATCCACAATTTACCTCACCTCATCATCCTATTCAATCCCAATCTCATGGTGATGGCAAGGATCCTGGTGAATCCACACAACTCCATCATAGTCCCAATTCAAATGCAAACAAGTACTTTCGACCTGAACAACAGCAGCACACTCAGCCACAACAGCAACCAACACAAGAAACTCATCCTAGTCTCCATTCCAATGATTTTGGGAGTCGCCAGAGAGAAACTCAGAATTATTACCAAAGTCCAACTCAGCCTCAACAACAACAACAACAACAATCTTACGCTGGCCCTTCACCGACCACAAGTCAAGAAACTCAACTCCGATCTTTCTACGGCTTACCCTACGCAACATCCGAGGACCGGGCAGCTTCACCTCAGTATCACCAGCCACAGTCAAACGGAGCAGAATCCCACTCACAATTTAATGGTCACAATGGAATCTCCTCTTCTAATTATAATGACATTGGTAGTCAAGCTGGTCAGTCTCAAAATCAACATTCTGCCTACCAACCATCATCTCAAGATCAATTGTCTCAAACGTACAATAGTCTTGCGTCCATGTACCCCACAAGTTTCACTTCAAATGGCAATTCCCGTACCATTGTTGTCCATGAAATCCCTTTCACTAGTGGACAACAAGGAGTGTCCAATCGTGCACTCATCACACCCGCTGACCTTTCACAATCCCAACATTCTGCTTCTCCAGACTCTAATCAATTCCATCCACAAAATAATGGATTCTCACAACAACAGCAACAGCAACAACAGAACCAAGATAATTCTTATCCACAGTCCAGCTCTTACTCCAATAGTCAAAATGATCCGAATGTCCTTCACGGCACACAAAATCCTAATCCCATTTCTTACCATCAACAATTTCATTCTTCTCCTCACAGTCAAAGTCACGAGTCCAGTGGTAGTCATAACCACCAGTTTTTGAGCAGTCAGGCAGGAGGAGGAGGAAATCAAGCTGATGACATAGGAACAATAGTAGAAAACACTGGCAGTGGCAGACATTACGCCTCTCCGAGTCCAACTCCATATACTTACACTCCCTCCTCTCCTTCCTCTTCTCAGTACACTCCGAATTCGGAGAGTGTGGGGAATCAAATTCCAATTTCCACTCCACAACCAATTTATGGGATCCCACTTGGTCCTGCCCTCGGCCTCGAATCTCTCATCCGTTCCTCAATTGACAATTCACACGAGCCTCCCAGGATTCTCATCTCAGCTGCATCCCCCATTCAAAATCATTTTACTCAGGATAGTCAGAGTGAGCCTCTCACCTCAGACCAACACACAACCACCAATGAGAGCACAAGCTTGACTCCAGTTCAATTCTATCCCCAACAGCAACAACAGCAACAACAACAACAACAACGGCAGACATTTGTTTCCAGTTCCAGTCAGCACTTACCACCTTCTCAGCATCAGCAACAACAACAACAACAGGCTGTCATTGTAGAACCCAGCTCCACTAATTTTAATCATGATCAACTTTACCTTAATCAAATCTTGTCAGCTTACAATGCCCTGGCAGCTCAACAAGTCTCCTGGAATCCACAACAACAGCAGCAGCCACAACAACAACAATTACATTCAGCGGCTGTTGAAGTCCCCTCTGAGGAGGATGTGAGTCATGTAAATAATGTGTTGACCTCTTTTAGCAGATTACCTCCTGACACAAGGATTGTGTATGGCCCTCCACCCCCTCATCATGCTGACATCATTGCATTACCAAGAAATGAGTACTTTTATCCAAGACGACACCGGAGTGTGAGGAAAAGACTGTCAGCCAAAAATCGAAATCGCTCCCCCGCTGCTTCCAAATCTTCTTCATCCTCATCTTCTTCCCCTTCCTCTTCTGCTTCGACAGTTGTCACTGTCGTGGCTGCCAAGGAGGAAACACAATGATTAGTCTCCAATGCTGTCCAGTGAAAGCATTCCTTGTTTTTTTTACTCTCTTACTTTCCCACAGAGCTTTATCTATTTTTCAAGCCCCCCTCCATTATGTCAAGCAGTCTTAGGTTGCGTTGTTTTATTCCGATGGTCTGGAAGTCTAGATCCCATTATAAATACATGGAGGGTCTAGAAGTGTGGATGGGAGAGAGACAGTTTTC
>WJFB01002934.1:0-15717 GCA_009870185.1 Pygmarrhopalites habei
TTTATTTTTTTAAAAAGGAAACACAGGTATGTAGCGACTATACTTACTTTTTGTTCAATATTACTAGATGGATGGAGAGCTTCGCCGTTGATGTCGACACATTTACTGGCATTTCTTCTCCTTACAAGATATCGTCAGGGTGCTACACTGGAAACGCTTGTACATGATCTAAATGAGCTTTTGGTACTATTTCGAGAGATGAAGTGCGATGTTGGAGTTTACAAAAAATCTCAAATGAACTGTGTGATTCAGCGAGCTGTAAGCCTTTATTTACAATAATGAATGTCTTAATTACGTCTTGTAATTAATATCTAATTTTATTTCTAATTGTATTCAATCTGAAATTTTAGGTTGACCTGTTGGGACGAACTCTGATTACAACATCAAAATGCGATTCTGGAAAATCGATGCTATTTAAGCCTAAATTGGATCCATCCAGTTTAAGACAGTTGGGATATTATTCTAATCACATAACTTCTCACCTTGCGATGGCTGGAATAATTGGTAAGCACTCAACATTACTACGCCTGTAGGACAATCATATTCTTGATTAATCGCAGTAACCATTATTTAAAGAGAAATGTAGTCTAAAGTGAATCTTGACTTCTGGAAAAATTTTCATTATAGCCACCGCTCTCTTTGCCTTGAGGGGTCCAAAATTGAAGTTGTACAGTGGAACAGCATTAGATATTTATGTGAATGAGAATGAGCTCATCGAAACAGTTTGTCTGCTAGTGAAATTTCTGAAAGCAGAATTTATTCTTTACCCTCCATGTCAACAACTGGAAGACGCGGTCAAGTCAGCCATAGACAACATGGGGAGTGATGTTCTGAAACGTGAAATGGCCGTGAGTAGTCAATCCTATTTTAAAATCTGAATGAGAAACCTTTATATTGAGTATTGAAATACAAAAGACTGTATTGTGACATATTTCAGCGTGTCAGTGGGAGACAATATTATACGGATGATGATGATGCAAGATATGGAGGAGGAGACTATGATGACCAGAGTTTTGACCAGAGAATTATAGTTACGGCAACTCAGGATCCTTCCATATACAGGATGCTCTGTCAACTTCGAAGTATTATTACTCCTTATCTTCAAGTCTACGTTGAAGCTTTCTTGGTTCTTTATGAAATGTTACCACCAGATGAGAATGCAAAGTCACCATGCATTCCAGAACTGATTTTGAGGGACAAGATGCTCCAGAAGGTTTTGCAAATATCTTCTATTCCAGCAGGTATTCTACGAAGTTTATTTATTGCTACTACTAAGATTGATTACACTAAGTTGCAGTCAACATTATGTACAGTTAGATGCACCTAATAATTGTTTTCTTCTTGAATTTAATTTTCAGAGGTCGTAGTGATGGACACATTTGTCAATTTTTTAGTTTCGATGAAGGAATTTGGAATAATTGCTGAGACTGTTGAAGATGGGAAGATCGGATTTTATCTGGAGAAATCTTATGCTACAAAAGACAAGCTCAACTGTGCACGAAATAATATGTTGTCATTAATATCCTTCTAATGAATCTCTGTCATATTATTATTATATTTTTGGTAAATAAACCTTGATGAATTTTTTCCACTACTAATTCCAGATGCAACCCGCTAGTGGTTATAGAGTCCAATTATAAAAGTTTGTTCAGTCATTATTGGGTCACTCACACTGTGTTCTCAAACGGTTTGACATCAACGCTGTGCATAAAGTGGGTTTGCCGTGTTTTTCGACACAAGTTCTTAAATTCAAAAATAATTAACTTTCACAATATGTTTCACTTTTATGGTTGAAAAAAAAACAAATATTTTTTATTGAAAACTGGAAAGCAAAAAGGCATCAAAATAGACAAATGAATATTTGTGACGATGGACAGCATTGGATTGAAAACAAGAAGGCTAAATAATTTAGCATTGACTGTAGCATAATAATTAAAGGGGTGCTCCAGAATCAGAGCAAAGCTCATACATGTACTTATGTAGTAATAATCTACATTATTCTGTCGTTGGCACTCATAATAACTGCGAATTAATAATAAATATTTGTGACAAGTTGATTCGTTTTAGTCAGTGAGAGTGACTTCAATTCGTCTACCTTCGGACGGAGGATTTGCACTGGCAGTAAAATTTGAGGCACTGGTAGAAGAATTTGTAGCCGTTCCACTGGTGGTAGGGGCGGCTGTGTCGGCCTTTTTGTTGATGACAGGCACTCCAGTTTGTCGGATTGGGACTGACCTTTCATTCTCTGGTGGTTCCTCCACGATACGAGAGGCTGAGATGAGGAGAACTCCATCCGAGCTGAGATTGCACTCGACCTAAAATATTTTTTAGTTTTCAAAATTCGAATAATTTGCAAAACATCATGTTGTTTCGTCGTTATTAATGGGACAAACCTTTTCAGCTTTGACATCGTCAGGGATGGCGTAGCGCCGGGTGAATTGTCGAGAGATGTATCCATGTTCATCTTCCTTCTCTGCATGTTTACCCTCCACGACGATGAACCCCTGGACAGTCTTGACACTCAGTTCAGATGGTTGAAACTGTTGGACGTCGAGCATGACTTGGAACCGCTCCCTGTCCACCTGGACATCGGACACTCCAGACTGTTGTCTTGTATGGAGTCTTCGAGGTCGGGCAGAGGAGAAAGGACGGAGTTGAGCTGAAGCCCAACTCGGCAAGAGAATTTCTTCGTCGTTTAGTCCCAAGCCAAAATGTTGGTCAAAAATTCGTCTTTGGGGTCCGCCCCAGTAATCACGGAAGAGTAAGTCTCGGTGAGTCATTTTCTCTTTCGCTGTATAGTAGTAGTAAGAGGATTCGTTACAAACTTTTGCCTTGACCAAATAATGTCTTAGAGAATGACGACACTATACAAATTAAATACCTTTTATAATTCAGAAAATTTGCAAACTATAAAAAAACTTGTTTTTTTATCTTTGGAAAATCTTATTATCCGAGTGAAGCGTACGGATGCTGAATGAATGATGAAGTGAACCCCATTCGGGCTTTTATATAAAATGTGAGGTTACAGAAGAAGGTTCGGGAGACTAGTTCAACAAATCGGATGTTTCCACACACACACTGCCCGCCTTGAAGAAGTGAAAATAGAAGTGAAGCCAATTTACAAGTGCCCACGTAATTTATTTACCCCTCGACTCTCTCACTGTAATAGCAATTATTTACACACACCTCACAACTTGACTCTTTGGTTTCTGTTGGCCTAGACTTGATCATCATCTCCCATCCTCCTCCAACCCACACACTCCCCTCTTTTAAGTTAGTTGTGCATTTTCTGTGTCATCTCTTTGGAATGCGGGTTTCCACACTTCCCCTCCACTCTCTAACGACTCTAAAGTGAAGAAGAGAATGCCAGTTGGTTATTCTTGCCTTCCCCTCACTCTCACTCATCTCTCTCGCTCTCTAAAAAGACACAAACTCCCACGCCATTCCACCTCCTCCTCTACCTCACAAACATTCCAATCGGATTATCCGCTCCGTCATAAATTTTGTTGTTGTTGTTGCTATTAGCCCTCCCAGCATCATCATTCTGTGTAGGACTCTCCGTATGTCCCTCATAACCACTAATATCCTTGCATCCAAGTCCTAGGACAATTGGATCCCCTCCGTAGGGACAATGTTCCCCCCCCCCTCCTCCCTTCTATAACGTCTAATCTGAGAACAAATCGAATTGTGCTATAGTTTTCGAACACAGATTATACTTGGAATTGACAGATTTGAATGTCATGGCCACAAACCACATTTTGTGAAATGTGAGTGCCAACAGCCTTCCTCTGATCGTTTACACAAGAGAGTGTGACTTCTTTGAAGGATCCAGCTCAGATTGCAATGACGGTGTCATGAGATTGTAAACGGGAGAAATGGAGTGATCCTTTACATATTTTAATTTTAATATTTAATGAAAAAAAGTTCCGAAATATGCAAGTCGAGGGATTAAAAAGAGATTTTCCTCGGGTCGTTGGACAAATTCTGGTTTACACCTCAACTTTGCTCCAGCCTTTTCTTCTTGTCCATTGGACTAGTCTCTCTCGTTTTCACTCCTTCCAATTTCATAATTAATACTCCACATCTACACAGTGAATTGTCTCAATTTTTATATTTCAGAGAATTCAGTCATTTGTTTCACCCTCGAAAATTTGTCTCAATTTCTACTCAAATTCACTGGACCCTTTTAAAATATTAAAACCCAGTAGTTTTTTACTTGTATTCATTATTCTCCAGCCCATTCATATCCAACACAACGACATTGTGTTAGCAATCTTTTCTACTTTCAATTTCTTTCACAAACTCTTCGTATTTTCCTAGATACCTTTAGGTACAATTCTTTTTTCCCCACGAACCTGACTTGAGATGGTCCTTGAATTTGTGCAAAGCAGAAATAATCGTCCTCAACCTTAATAAGACAATCACCCAACTCTGAGATATTCATTCCAAGTTCTCATTTTCAAAAACTGTGGGTCAAAATACTTTGTGTCCCATTCATCTTTTCTATTGAAACCTGATAATGATTCCGAATTTATTCCTCACCTTCCTTTCCGAGATTCCCTCCATCTCCCATGGCAAGTGAACTTATTATTTTCCATTTCCATTTTTTAACTAATCTAATTAATTGCTAGTAAGGGAGCCAACAAAACCCGGGTGGTATTGTACATCCTGGCAATCTGTCAAAATTTCGAAAGACGTGCTATCTGAAGAATGGATGTGAGGGCCGTAGGACCTCATAATGAAATCACGTTGGTGAGGGTATCTCTCTACAACTGACATTTTAAGTAGAACGACTGGGACGAGTGTGCCAAGGACCTGCCGATTGTGGATCCGTGGACTCGTTATCCCCGAAGTCCATACATCTAATCCAGTTCCATGGCCAAGATGAAACACGCAGTTCGTTCATGTGAAGACTGGAGTTGATGGTGCACTTGACAATGAAAACAAGAGAACGAGGAGGAGAAGGGGGCGAGTTGCAAGGGCAAAAACGGAAAATCGATGGAGGCAGTCATGCCAAAAGAGCCTAAGCGAAATATCAAGAGCTTCATTTTGTTCACAGTCGAGGAGTTGGAGCCGGAAATGCAGTTTTCCATGTCGCAATGTCTGAATCTCCTCCCTCCTCCTCCTCCCTGTATCCTCGAATAATGTTGATGGGAGAAGCAGAGAGAGAAAACACAAGAGCGTGTCTTCCTTCGCCTCCCCCCGGCGCCCGTATAAAAACACCAAAACTTCATCTCCTCCTCTTACAAAACAATCTCCTCAAAAAGACTTTATTTTCTCTCTCTTTTGAAAAGAGTCTTTTCGCAGAAGAGAAAAAGTACAGACATCTCTTCATTCTGATGTGAGTACATGCTCGTCTCGTACTATGTATGTATTTGTTGGAATGTGAGGAGGAAATCGTCGAGTGGATTCAGCTGCAGTTTTACTTTTATTTTTCCTCCCCATTCCTCATTTCAGAGGATGAAACCTCTTGGCAACCCCAACTTTACACCGCAGAGAAAGACAAGGGTCATTTGATTTCTATTCCTTGTGTGGTCTTCCTTTTACGTTACATTCCAGGGATCCTCGAATTGTAAATACTAATGGAATATCGTCGAGTCTCTGGGCCAATCAAAACAGTCCGCAGTCCCATTTTCTCATTTCAACCCTTTCAAATTCCACTTTTTACGAGGGTCGTGTGTGGCCTCTGGGGTATTGCAAAAACCAAATGGAATTGAATTTTGTTTTATTTCATTTTTTTAATCCTCCTACTCCCCCTTTCCATTTCATGATTGTTCATCATTCTCATAATTAGTGAGACAACCTCTTCCTTGTGAATACAAATTCCCTGATTGGTTTCCTCATCGACCATGTGTGTGTGTGTTTGTGTGTGTGGAGAGTCATTTCTCCAATCTCAATTTCCTAAAATGATAGTTCGAGTCCTCCTCAAAAGTCAAAACTGTGAAAGAAGGGAATGATCCATGGAAAGATGATGCAGTGCAATATTGAGAAATCACAATTCCACTCATTTTGGTCGGGTGAAAGCCTTGGATTTTGGGGTGTGTGCATGACTGGTGGCTTTTAAAAATATCTGAGCAACATTTTTTTAATAGCCTCCTCCTCTCTTGGCCTCTGGACGATAAAAGAAAAGATTGTGGCCACGTATACATACTTTATATACATACTCACACCATTATTATAACCGTATTTATTTATGGACTCGGTTCTCTCCCTGTACGAAGAACAACCTTCGTTCTATTCCCAGAATTTCAGATTCCAGAAAAGTTGCCACCCCATAATCCCTTTACTCGCGTCCATCTGCACGCATATATTATATCCTGACCCCGAAAAAAAAATTCCCAAAATACCACGAATATTTATCTTCCTTCTCGCCCAAGACAAATGTGGTCTCGGGAAAGATCCATAAAATTATAATATTCCTCCCCTGCAGTCCCCGCACGGAACAGACCATGATCGGGAGAATCGATAGGATCCACAGACACTGCCAAATCACCGTGTCAATCCGAAAGGGAAAGGGCAACGGGGTGGGGTTCGTCTGGTGAACTTTTTTCAAAAATTGATTTTTCCATCATGGGAATTTAAAAAATATGTTCTCAGTGATTTGGGACATGTTGTGGAATAGAGATGCAACTTATTTGGAGTTATGCAGCAATGTCCTTGAGATGATGACGAAAAGCTCATTGAATCCGACTCTGTCCCTACAACTCGGGCTTTTGGACAGGAATTCCCAAGATTTGTGTGTTTCACACAGAGAAATTTTGTATCCGTCTTCCTCGTCCACATTCACAGCATAAGAAAATAATATTCTTTTCGACTGCATGAATACCCTGGTCATGGTAGTAAAGTGGATGGTGGGAGGCGGTGGAGAGGAACTTTGTACCCTACGAAGGTCAACTATGAAACCGGGGAAAAAATGAAGATCGATATACAGCACTTTCCTCTCTGTTGCTCTTGGGATCCTCTTCCATTTGTAGAGGTTCGTGGTGAAGCTTTTATACGGATATTCTTCCTTCTTAAAGAATTCTCCACTCTCCAGCCATTCACAAATGTGTACTTTGCAGAGAGAAAGACAAGTAGAAAGAGAAGTGGAGGTTTGAAGCTCCGCCTGTCAAATTGAACAACAACAAAAAATACTGGAAGACTCGAGTAGGGAAACTCCCGTCTTTCTCCCTCAAGAGGCTCAATGAAAGAATTATAAGATGATGACAGTTCCATCAGGACTAGGAAAGCCTTTCATTCGTCCGCTCTCTTAAATTTTGTGCTGACAGTTGATGATGTACATAGTTTGGAAAATCCACTTTAATTTTGCTTTTTTATAGAATGCGTTACTTTTTTACTTTTGGCTTGTAGTTTTGTCTACAATTTTCCATTTTGAGGATGAGAATAGTGGGAGAAGGGATTTGTTAATTTAGAGTTAAATGTGGGATAAATTAGTATGGATTGTGGTTGTGATTTGAGGATGGGAATCGTCAGTTCAGTTCAACTTTGACAATTCATGGCCAGTGTCGGCGTTGGAGCGTGACATTACACAACAGCAACAAAAACAAGCAGAGAGAGAGAGAGAGAGGATGTGGATCGATTCAGTGTATAATAAATAAATAGAGATGGATTGTGTTACATCAGATCTCTCTGATCTGTGTGTGTGTGTGGAAAAGGGGATAGTGAAGATGCTCGGAAATGTTGTGGAAAATACGGAAAATGAGATACGGATGGGATGGGCCAAAGACTCATTTCCGAATTGAATAAATTGTAAATCAAATCCAACTTGTTTTTTCATCTCTCATCTTTTCAGCCTTCATCCCTCCACACACACACACACACACACACACACACACACACACACCACTCTCAGGCAAATTGAAAACAAAAGGAGATCCTCTGTCCAAAATCCGGCACTTGTTTAACGCAAGAATTTTCTGCTCTGGAATTTGATGATAAAATGATGCGAGACTCCACTCACTATTGAACAATGAGAGTGTAACACGAGAATTAAATTGTTTTGACCTAAATTCATGGGACTGAGAGAGACGGGGTTACCTCATTTTTTGTTCCAAGACAACTGCATCGCGGACCATCGTCCTCACGACACGACAAGTAGAATTTGGCAAATAAATCTCATGGCATAATTTTGCAATCTAATTTGCACACATTTCATTGTTGAGTACTCTCCATGGAGGATCCTAATGAAATTGATGAGGATATGATCCTCCTGTGATTACAGAGGATACAGTCACATTTCATAAATCTCCGTTCCGATCCTCCATTGTCCTGAGTTTGTCCGTCTGACCATGCACCAAACGAATTAGTTCCATCAAAAGGATATTTGTGTAATTGAAATTTATACTGCAGTTGTGAACAATGCAGAATCAAGTCAAGGTCGGAGGGACAAGTTTTTGGAGAGAGATTTCCACAATAGATTGTCTCAATTGAAAATGCATTCTTCAAATTTTTGTTTTTTAAAAAGTCATAAATTCAATTCAATTCAAGTCAAAGAGTCACCGTCCATGTCACGGTATATCTGAGCGTTTGTTGTGGTGGAGCTGCACAGCTGATTGTGCTCTGTTGATTCATTTTTTTGCCATCCCCTCACACCGACCACATGTGAGAAGCTCTTCACATGACATCACCTCCCAAATCCACCTCTCTCTGTACACACACACTCAATGCATAGAGATGTAGGGAGAGAGTGTAGCATTATTATTAAATGCTTTTCCTCCGTCCTTCAGCTCGTTTGTCATTGACCAAGGTGAAGGTGGTTGTTGTGGTTCCATGCCACGGATGTCAATTACCATAATGATCACATTTCATCATCATCTCCTCTCTTCCAGCATCACTCCTCATCCCTGCCACTTGGGGTGACACCCCACACACACACACGCACACAACAATCAAAGGTGAAGAGTGTGAATTATAGTGGAGCGTCCAAGACATTATTTATATTTATTGTACAAATTGTACATTTTTACAGACGGAGACGAACGCCTCTCCCTCCTTCCACACAGAATAAATAGTGGACAGAAAATGTGGATTTAGACATGGGACACTGCTTCTTTACTGGGATGGAGTCAGAATGACGTCAACTGTCTACCGAGCCTGATTGCCGTCCTGTAATTTTTATGAACAACCAGAGAGACAGTCCTTTATTGTGATTACGGGTGCAAATTGGAGAGTGGGGACCTCCATCCTCCATCATGCACACACACATAACATGTATACCTCATATATAATTTATAATTGTACTGAGCTAGTAGAATAATATTATTTCATATTGATTTCCCAAGTTGTCCTCCATTATCTCTCTCACAAAAAAATCCAAATGGGTTGGTCACTGTTGACACTACTCTTTCTCGTCTTTCATCCAGATTAGTGTGTTGACACTTACTTGACATTGACATTGTCTGCACAGAGAGAGAGAGCAGAGGAGGAGAAACAAAAAAAATCAATTTGGATGTTGATGTAGGCCCAAGTAGGAAAAAGTTAATGTGTTTACATTTTATACTTTGTAATTTTATGACTGGCCAACAAAAAAGAACTCGCACTCAATTTCTTTGTGGATTTAATGGACTCTCCTCTCTGTCTCTGTGTTCATTCCTCACAAATTACAACATGTTATTATTCCGAGTACCCCAAATTACTTTGCAATAAAAATTGAGAATCATCCTCTAACAAGCGAGGACTGGCAGTGTGTGTGTTTTGTGTACGGAGGAATCATGCAAAAAAATTGGGATGATTAGAGTCGTAGAGTAGAATGGCCGAGTCCCACGAATATTAACTCTGCAAATAATTCTCTCTGATCAATTTGTAATGAGAAGGAGGAGGGAGGGAGGAGGAGAACTTCATGTAACCAGTTTCGGAAAGGCCAGGATATTACGTAGAAGAAGAACATTCCTAGGAATGTTCATGGTAGTAAAAGGGGGAAGAGTGTATGGAGATTCTCCATTGGAGAATATCTCCAGATAATTCCACGCACACGGGACACGAAGGGAAGAGAAAACTACGCCGTACAAATCCCTCTGCACAATTCCCCATTCCAGTCAAAACCTTCGACGGAGGAGGAACACGCCAAAATCCGCTCTGCCAATTTTCAGGACATTCCACGTAAACACTCAACTGGGTGCCCTCAACTGTGAACCAACTTTACATAGTCAAATTGTCATTCTGCGTGTGAATTCAATTCCAATTCAATTATCTCACCTGAGAAAAAAAGGTAATTCCTAGATTTTTGACCATCTCCTCCAATTGCTGAGTGGACACATTTCCCAAGTTTCCCCTGCCTCTGTTTTTTCCATCTCTGAGAAGAGGTAGACTGGACAGTCAGTAGACAGAGGTGGAACCGTTCACACGTCCTGTGCTACACAAACTCATCTCCTCCATCCTCCTCCGCTCTGGGTGCTGTGCACAGTGTTCATCATAAATATATTTTTATTATCTCTCCCTAATCAAAGTCCCGTCCTGTCTGTAAACACTGCTCTTTTTTGTAAACTGAGTCGGCTATCGCAGAGAGAGAGTGAAGGTAAACAAACAGGATTTTTGCAAGAAAAAAGAGTGGGTGTGTTTTGAGAAGTTATCGTGGATTTTCCGGGTAAAAAAGTCTTGCAAAAAAGAGTAGAGACGATTGGGAGTCTCCGTCTTAGTTTACACATTAGATAATCTCTTTCGGAAATAAATGAGAGCTGGGATGCAGACAGACTCCATTTTCTGTGTATATTATTTTAAGGGAGGCTGTGTGACGTGTGTTAGTTAACAGGATTAGTACATGAATATTGTCATTTGATTTTTCCAGTTGGTAAATCCCCTCCTGCCCCAGCTGCCTCCTGTGACTTTTGTGTGTTCGAGACAGGATGAGTTTCCAGGACAAAATCCCGATGCACTATCGGGAGTCTTTTTTCAGAGACCCGTTTTTCTCGGATTGTTGGGGACTCCTGGAGAAGTCGGCCAAAATCTCAGAGAAACAGAAAGAGACGACTAGGACAAGTTCCCGGACTTCATCCTCTTCGGACGAAGGAGGGAAGGAGTCTCCGACTCCCTCTGAACCTGTTGTCAAGGGACTGTCCAAGATTGTGAATGACAGCGACAAATTCCAGGTGAGTCGAAAGATGGATTCGAAAGATTTCTGAAAATATGAATCCTCTCTAATATTCACTATGAATTTTTTTGATGAGGAAAGGTGTTCGTGGAAGTTGAAAACTTTTCACCGGATGAACTGACCGTAAAGACGGTGGACCATTACGTCATTGTCGAGGGGAGGCATGAGGAGAAAAAAGACCCTCACGGGTTCGTCTCCCGACAATTTACCCGGAAATATTTACTGCCCATTGACACCAAACCAGAGGTCAGTCAATCCTCCCTTGTTTGAAATGGTTGGTGTGTATTAAATACATGACTAATGACAAGTAAAATTACTTAATTCATTCCAGAATGTGACGTGTAATCTGTCGACGGATGGGATTCTCTTGATATCCGTACCCAGAGAAAATATTGACCTTCTACCCTTGAAAGAAACTATAATTGAAATTGCAAAGACGGATAAAAACCTGAGGAACCTCAAAGACAAAGATGACAACCCGACGGCTGCCGCATGAACAAAGGAAAAGAAGCATGGAAAGAATTTTCTAACTCATCTTCAAGTGTGAAAATAATCACCGAGAAAGTACCCCTCCGTTACAAAATTAATACTTCAGAAAAAAGGGAAAAAACTACTAAATTTCGCATAGTCATATTTCATGTCATTTTGTCTTTTAGTAAAACTACGTAAGTTAAATAATCACTTTTCCTTTCTATGTTAAAATATTTTTTAACTTTATGTTATTTAACTGTGCAATACAAGTCTTTCAGTCATTGTTCCATTCTGTACACAGTTTTTAATTTAATTTACTACATTTCAAAATTCATTGATAATAGGCCACTCAGCATTCGTCGTATCCCAGCTTCATCAAAGACTTTTTCTTTTCGTTTTTTTGAAAAAATGCGTTTTTTGTGAGTGTGAATCAATCTAGCTGAAGTCATGATGACTTGATGTAGTCCAAGTGCAACTAAAGGGCAACCACATTAACAATAACAATCTGCTAGTCAAAGTTATCAAAATCCTATTTATAGAGTACACACACGTCGAACAAATTTTATTGTACACTCTTTTCTGTCATTCAGAAATGTGTAATTTGAGACGGTGTGGTATGTGTAATAATGACACACTGTCTGTGAGTTAACCAAAATGCTGAAACCAAAAAAGAAACTCTAGAGAAAGAGAGACACTTGTCAAGTATTAAAGATACACAAGTATTTAGTTTTTAGTAGACACCTTTACGTCGCCAGTACTAATTATAATAAGTTGTACATGCATTGCACTGACATTTGTGAAGTACCTTAATACTAATAATTTACTACAATACGATAGAAATCCAATTGTGTGCTGTTGTCAAACCCACTCCGTTTCTTTGTAATACAGAAATAGCTTTAGAATAAAACGGGAAATGTGGAATGGGGGATGGACTTTACTCACAGCAAATAATCAAATGAACAACGCTTTGACCTGTGACATACATTCCAAGCCATGAGGAATTCAGTTTTTGCTGATATCCAGGTCATTTTTTATTGTGACATTTGGGTGCTGCTGCGGGTGGGGATGAAAGTCCATTTGTCATCACAATTTTCTTCATGTTGAAAATCTGACCCATTTTCTGGAATAAAAAGACGAAATTGATAATTAAAGTGCAGTCATTTCTTCCCCACGACATATTTTCATCGTAAAGAAAGATGAGCCATGTGCCTTCACTCCACACACACGCACATGACATACACAGTACTGTGTAGTGCAGAATGTAGGAACGAAGGTCATCATATCATTATGGACTTGTATAGGGTTGGATCAATAATTTTGTGGGTATTACAGTCCGGGACTTTATAGGACAACGCAAGCGTGACAACAGGAGAAAACGAAACTTTCTCAAGTGAAAGTTCCCAGCTGCTCCATCCACAATAATTTCTATCCCAGTTTATTCTTCTGATTAATTTTAAAAAATTCAAATTCAACTCGACACGGATAACAAAATGCCCACACCAGCCAAATTCCAGGACAAGGCTAAACTGGAGGAGATTGACAAGGAGATTTGCCTCATTTTTGAACAATGTTCTGAGGAGGGCCTCACCAAGGAAGAGATTATCCAGGTAAATTACTACCCCGTCAATTTTGGAAACAAACACTAATAACATTTATTTTTGATGTCAATGACCCTTACATCTTTATCACAGATATTTTCTCCGTTGGGGATCACCAAGGCTGTGGTGGCCCAGTTCCATGCGGACAATTCTTCCGGGAAAGAGGGAAAGAAACCCCACAACAATCCTCATCATCACAATAACAAAGAGAAGAACAAGAAGAAGAATGGGGGATGGTTGGGCCATGTCAACTTTAGTGGTTTTAGTGGGATTGGACTGAGTAAGGACACACTCATCATTCTGACCTTGGTCTTGGGCATCGGGGTGACCAGTATTGTCTACCCGGAAGTGAAGAAACTCAAGTTCCATGGACTCGCCATGATCCGCATGGCCCTCATCAAAGTACTTTACTCAATCTTGAAAAATATCCACAATTATTATTAGTCATTTTGAAATGACTCGATTCATTTTATACTTTGTAGGTCTTACCCGTGTGGAAGTGGACAGACTATTATTACACCCGGTGTTTGGTTCGAAATCCATTCTTTGAGGCCGTGGACTTGAATCCGGACGATTGCAATGTGATTAGAATATTTAATGCCTTTGCTATTATGACCTCATTTCCAAATCTTGATGTTGTTTTTCTGTGAGTGTAGTTGTGTGAGACGTTGGAAGAGATTGATCGAATGTCGAATGCGAGTCAAGGGACGGTCATTGAACAGTACATCAAGAGAGAGAAACCTTTCATCGTGACGGACGCCATGATGGACTGGCCCATCATGACAACTGACCAATTATGGTTCGACAACATCACAGAGGTGACTTTCAATCAATCCCATTATATGACGATTAAATTTTGACCATGTTGAACTTGTGTGTCAAATTTTAGATGTACATCCAACAAGACAAATTGTACGTTTGTAATTTGAATACGAATTTGCGTGGAAGTTCTTACGGCGAATTCAACAAGATTCTCAAAAAGCTGTACAATCCTCACACGAGCCAATGGTTCCTTCATTGGTAAGTAGAAAATTGGTGTATAGTGTATATTATGTACTTATCTGCCCCATCAAAAATGACCTCAAAATACCTCATTTTAAATACTGTGTAAATTATTAAAGGGAAAACTGTCAGAAGGACGGGGCAAAGGCGACAAGGCAATTTTACAAGAGACCGTATTTTGTGTCAAATTCTTTGGATTTTACGGGTTCCAATTGGGTTCTCATGTCTTCTGATTTCAAGGGACGGGTTTACAAGAAGGTGAATTATTATTTGTTTTGTAGGTCAGCGTACTAAAATATGCTATAATCATTGGATCATCTAATCATGGAATCTTTTTTCTTTACTGCCGTTCTAGATTGACCCAAGTGAAAGTTTGATGATGTTTTATCAAATTCGGGGATTTAATCACATTCGACTGAGTCCCCGAGAAACGTGTAAGGATCAATGCCCAGAGTTGTCGACCACACTAAATGAAGGAGAAATACGTAAGTGGCAATAAACATTTTATAGGGAGGGAATGGTACAACTTGATGATGATGGGAACCTTTGTGTGTCCATTATGTAGTGGTGGTTGAAAATCTATTGTGGCAAATGGAATATATACCCGGTGTGGGGGACAACCTGGGTATCATCAGTGAAGTCTCCTGGCCATCCTTGGACTAAATCCCTGTTCTTTGGACTAAAACTGGACAAGGACAGAGTTTAAGAAAAGTTCAGCTGTAGTGACAACCATGGGATGTAGTAGTGAAATTTTTTAAAAATATTTTGTTTGCCTTTTCAGCAAAATAAATAACATACGATTGACATTGTTCATTAAATAATACATGCGTTTTATTTTGATTCCTTGGTTGCGTGTGGCTAAGTATGTCTAGTTTATATAGTCTAGTATAAATTCAAAAGGCATGACTTGGCACGATTTCTTACAATATTATTATTACCCATGTTATCCCAGGTCACAATTCTTGTCAACATTTCATAAATACTACAGTAAGTACGACACTAGAAGGTAATGGAGTGACTTTCAAACATATTAATTGGATAATTCTGATTTACAAGGACTTGCCTCTACTCCTGGCGTATTTAATTATTTTGCGAGTTGGATGCGTTGCGCTGATAAATAGTTGCAAGGAAAATTATTTTGGACATTCATATCATCATACAAAATAGTTGCGAGTTGCGGTACGTTCATATTTTATCTATTATTTATAAGTAAGTAGTAGTATGGAGGCAAGTATAATATAGTTATTGTAAGTAAGTAAAATTGGTTGTAATTAAGTATACAGGTTCATAATTTTTTACATTTTCATTTACCATGGCACCGCCCGCTGAAATAGCTTTTTTCGGACTTGTCGGGGTCCAACTAGACTAAAAACCCCGAAGACATCTCCTGGAAACCCAATTTGGCTTCAGGAAAATTTTTTGTAAAAAAAATAAATTTTCTTTCGGTCTTTCATGGTCACCACATTACTCAGAGACCTTAATTAGTCATTTTGAACGTGTTTTTAACGTCCCAGAGTCATTTATAAGTGAATATTCAGTCACTCAGAATTTTATCAATTT
>WJFB01002935.1:0-15716 GCA_009870185.1 Pygmarrhopalites habei
TAATGAAAGAGGGGAGGGGGGAGTTTCACTTTTTTGGTCAGACAAGATTTCTTACTAAGCTACACATAGTACTGTGAAATAAGAAATCCTCGAGGAAATTTTCCTTCGAGGATAAGACCTCTAGTTAGCACTCCAAGATATCCCTCTCTTATGATGTACCTACGTAATATATGAGAGGGAGAGAAGGAAGGGGGATCGTATGAGAGTCGTTGTGGTTTCCATTTCCCCCTCAGGCAATTTATTTTCCAGGTATCTCCTCCAGGGTTCCCCTTCAACTCTCTCTCTCTCTCTCGATCTGACTATGACTGTATGTTATGTGGGAAACTATGATTGTCAACAAACTACACTGTTGATGATATCTTTTGCAACTCTCATCTCACCTCATTCTCAAGGTTCCTACCCACTTCAATAACACGAGTCCTCAACTTTGTAAACTAATCTGCAATCTGAGTGGAAATGAGTTGTACTTCCGCTGTCTTTTTGTTGTAGCAGAGCTTATGACGATATGATTGAATGTGGATATATGAAGCAGCACAACTAAATTTAGATTGGATTCTTGTACACAATAAAAGTGGGGAGGGGAGGGACAGAGAACATCCTGCTATAAATCCAAATAAATCAAAACGGGATTTGTATAGACCCCGGCAAAAATTTATCAAGCGGTAGTAATGCTAATGGTGTCCATTTCCTATTGAATTATCCTCCCACGAGATTTTATGAACCATTCTCTCTTCCTACACACTTCCAATATTTGAACAAGGAATCCTCGTTCTTCTTATGATACACTTTTATTCCCCCTGTTCTTCACAAAAAATAGAGAAAATGATTTTTTCCTCTTCCCCCCAAATCCCCGGAAACGAGGGACTTGGAGCCAGGAGCATTTTGTGATGAAATGAACACAAGGGGGAAGAGCCATGGGATGATGCCTCCATGGACGTGCGGAGGATGACAAGGAGATATGATAAGAAAAGGGGAAAAATGTTTTTGATTACCTGCAACGTTGCTGTCCCGGTACGTGGTGGAATCCCCGAATCAGTGGCCACAATCCGAAAATAATGCACATCCATTTTTTCTCTATCTAATTTGTCGACTGTGGAAATAATCCCGGACTTTGGGTCCAACGTGAAGAATTGTTGAGACCTCGCGTCCAGCAGGGAAGTCATGGAATATGTCAAGGGTGAATTTTCTACACACAAAAAATAAATACAAGATTGATATGCGTCATGTCTCAAAGTGATGATGTAATTTGTGAATGACTCATACTTACCGGGATCCGTGGCACTGATAGTTGTGACTGTGATGCCCGGTGGTTGTTCTTCCGGGACGGAAGCAATGTACATGGTTTGTTCAAAGAATGGATTGAGATTCCTCATCTCTCTCCTCATCCGATGAATTGGATGAAAGTCCATGATTCCATTCCCACCCCCACTCACACCCCCAATTGAACTGCCATCAAACCGATGGATTATAAAATGAACTAATTGGTCCCATGACATTACAGCCTTGTCCTTTCTAATTTTTCTCTCCTCCTCTCGTCCTGAAGACAAAACTTCACTTTGACTACTTGACAGTATTGAGCATTGGAGATGAAGAAGAATTTCAACTGTTTGAACAGGTTCAAAGAGACACCAATCTGCTCGGAGAACAATGTCACCGGTGGATGACTCGATGGCAAAGAAATGTTCATTTGACACGACCTCTGCCCTCGTCTCACACTCTGAACGGACAGAGGCAGGGAGGAAATTGTAAATATTTCCCAATTTTTCGGAGGCATGATGACAAAAGTCACCCTCGATGGGGAAGGATACGTAAATGTCATCGACGGAACGAACTACATGATGGTGATCTTGTCCCTGTCCACCACTCGCGTCAAAAATATTTTCATTAATTTGTGGAGGAGACGGAAATGATTGTACTTGGAAAAATTTGTGATGTTGGCAGTCTGGATGATTTCTGGACGACAAAGATTGTGTGATGATTGTGAGAGGAAATGATATGTAGTCAAAATATGTACAGACTTGTTGATCCTCCTCTTCTTCCGTTGGAATTTGATCAGAATGAGGATCCTCTCGAGGAGGGAGACGACGACGTCCTTGTTGGACACAATTTTGGTAAGAACTAGCATTATTTTTAACTTGGAATGGATGAGCAATTATGTCAATGTAGACGAGGAAGAGACTTGGAAGGAGGGGACTGAATTGTGAACGACCACAAGGATCATTCGAGTGATCCGACAATTTGTCATAGAGATATTTTTTGAGTCTAAGTCTTCCATCCTTGTCCAAGTGGACGAGACGGTGGATCTGGAAAAATCATTTAGACACAAATTAATTTGCAATCGTCAACAGTACATGTTTTCAATTCATTATTGAAAAGAAATGTTAAAATATCTTCTGCAAATAGCTGTAACTAAAAAGGGTACAAGTAACTGCTTGTGTACAAGCAGTTACAAGATTTCCCTTCTCTAAGGTCCCTTGGCCTTGAGTTTTTGATCAGTCCTCGGTCACGCGGCAAAGTGATAACTTCGTCAGAAAATCGTATTGTTTTCTTTTAATAATTTTGATAAAGATTTTGAAGTTATTCAACCAGAAAATCGTTGATGCATAGGTAACTACAAACTATATTACCGTTTTTGTGTTCTTATTAAAATTTCGAAGTGTTGAATTATTTTAAAGTGACAGTTTTATGACATTTGAAATTATCAGTTTTTCAGTTTCGTGACTTGTTTATTCCAGGACAAAGATATGAATATTGACGCTCATCTGACTCATCTGAGGTCTCTTGACCCACCAAGACAAGTTGTTCAAATGTCAGGAAATTGCTTTTGTTTGTTTGATTCATTTGCTTAAATGACCCCTGGAGCTCACAGTAATTTCCCCATGTAATGCGGCCCATATCCTTTAATTTAAATAACAGATTGGGGTGATAACGAAGAGAAATTCAACTTGGAACAATGAAAACTGAGTAAACTAGAAGAAATGGTGTCAGCCAAGAGGGAGGACCTGAATAAAAAGCCAAAACGTCGGGCATATAACTCTGTGACTGTTAAATTTTTGGACGAGGTTTGTTAGTGGCATATTAATCACAATTAAGAATTGTAATAGTAAAATGTGTACATTAAATATCAAACCATTTTTTTGTGCAGATACTTCGTATTGTAAGCCTAAGAGAACCAGAAGGGGTTATTGATCCGGAAAAATGTGTGGAGAACGTTCCACTGAATGATACTGTAGAATATCGCAAACTGATTGATGCCATCATTGTGTCAGATGGGTGTTTCAAATGTCCAGTCAAGAATTGTAGCCAGTCTTATATCAGCCATCGAGACCGAATGATTAGGCAATGGTATGTAGCAAAGGCTGGATAATTCCTCATTCAAATGTACTTTGTGTCCATACACATCAGCATTTTTCGACAATGTAGTTACCCACGTCATTTCGCTTCATTCCGGTACATATTTATTATATATACCATTAATTATTATATTCTCAATGTTAATGTCATATAATGGTTGTTCGTACAAAACTTTTAATAGCCCCTGAAATGACATTCTTGTAGACAAAAAATTTGTATGCGATATATGTGGGGAGCCCTTTGCTTACAAAATCTCCTTGGATCGTCGCAACGCAAAGGGCCATATTCCAAGCAATGTGAAAGTATATTATAGCTTGGACAAAAAGAATATCCTCCAACGAGATCAAACATCCGATGATATCAAAGGTATTCGTAGTATAATCTACCTTGTCAGAAATATACATATACAATCGTCATCTGGCCAATTTACTAAACTAGTTTGTGTTTCTATTCTAACTTGTAGTCTCCACCGGTGGAACGTGGCAGTTGTTCGCTATGCCCTGGGTCAATGGTGATGCTGAAGTAGTTGGAGTGTCTATTTCCGACACATCCTTTGGTGATGTAGTTAAAGGAATCTGGAGCCAAATTATCAGAAGTGAGAATGAACAAGCTGATAGTTGGGTCACCGGATGTTCTTCAAGGGAGATGTACCAAGAAGGGTGTATCATCGTTCCAGAAGATGCTTTTCCTCTTGGGATTTATGCCCACACCGAAGGAGTGGCTTGCCAATTGAAGTGGTGGGTCCGACGCTATGTTGATGGCGTCTTTGGCACAAAAGAATCAGAAATGTTTTTATCTAAGTGTGCTGACCAACTCAAACATACGCTCAAAGATCATATTCCAAAGATGGGCGAGAAGGCAATTGAGTACGTTTCAAAATATGGTGCTAATTTTGGTAAAAGATTTTGTCAGCCCAACTTCTAATTTTCTACGATAGTATGTACTCCCTATACCTAATTAAATAGCATGTGGATCGGAAAAATCCATTTCACGTCCATCGACTACTATGTGAGATTTTTTAAAATGATTCTGAAATCCTGATTCTGTATTGCTACACATCTAATTAACTGACTACTATTTTGTTAAATAGTTATCTAGTACATTGTAAATAAAATACCCAGGGTTGTGTCTTGTGATGAGATATTCGGTAAGTGTAAAAATTAATTGTTTTTGTTCCTTGCTCTACTTGCCCTCCTCCACTCGTCCCGAAATTTTGTGAAAATGATGATGATGTTTGATGGTTGATGGAGTGGGGGTGAAGGTCGTTCCTTGAAGAGATTTGTATCTGAGCATCGAACAGGATCCATCCTTCACCTTGTTGGTTATGGTTCGTCACCACGACAAAAGCAGAGCCGGGTCGGAGGATGGAGAGAATAAAAAAAAATGACGTCGTCGTCAACACAACAATCAACTGTGCCACTATTCTGCTCAACAGCCCCGATGAACTTCCGCACATTATTTTTCTATTTTCACCCTCTCTCTCTCTCTCTATCCTCCTCTTCAAAATTATTTACTAATTAAATTGTTCTCTTCACACTCGGTTCACATTTTGACTTTTCTTTGCACGTATTCTCACTCTCTCTTCCTCCAAAAGTGGTGGAGTGTGATTATTTAGCCCAAAAAAGAGGATAAAAAATGTTTGACGTTGGAGAAGAAGGGTAGTAGCAGCAGCAAGAAACGCATCCTGCTCCTCCACAATCCCATTCACTGATGCTGCTGCTGATGATGTTCACAAGCCATGAGATGAGATTCTCAAGCTGTATTCTAAGTAACTCTTAACTTTTCAAGTTTTCCACAGGGACTGGTCAAGTCAATAAACCGTGGGATATCGCCTGCGGGACGGGGAGGCAGTCATGCAACGAACAGCGAATCGCCTACCTGCCTGACTCTCCACCACCGATGTAACAGAAAAACGTAACAACACACATCCACACACACAAATTTTCAGCTTCACCTTACCCTTTCAATGGGGAAACATATGCACACCGTATTATTTACTCGTGTATATACTTCACTTGCATATTATAGGAGGATAGGAACGACGGGACAAAACCAAAAAGGAACCAGAGAAGACGGCAGAAGCAGCAGTAGGCAGGGCACCTCAGACTTTGTCTATTACGTAAAAAGTTAACTTTTTTTTTCAATGGCCAGGTAAAAAGGCAAACAGGTATACTCGTACTATTATGTACATGGGTGTACACACACACACGCGGTCCTCTTTTATTCCATGATGTATACCCTCCACTAACTGTGGCTCTTGCTCAGTCCGTTCTACATGCCGATTTTTTTGTTGTGTATTTACACACACACACACACTGTAGTCACTGTAGTCACACAATAATAAGAGTTTAAAGAGTAGGGTAAACCGAAACTCCTCTTTTGCTTTATCTTGACTTGAGGTATATCCTCACTACCGTGTCTTTCTGTATTATCCCTTTTTCAAATTTCCATGACGTCCAATACCTGCGGCAAGTCACTCGAAGTGTTCTTCTTTTACTCCTTGTACCCCCTAATTACTTCATCCCTGTACACTATTATCCACATGAACTGAGTCAGTATCTTATTCTTCTTCGTCTTCTTCTTTTTTGAGGTTTCTCTCTCTTTCCCTCCCTCACCCTGGTCTGAACAACTTACCCCCAAAAATACACACACGCTCTCCGAATGTGTGTTGGGGAGACTGTGGCGGAGGGTGAAATAAATGATGAGGAAAAGAGAGGAGACTACTTGTGCATCCGAGGAGACACCTAAATCTACGTGTGTACGTATTTCAGCCCTCGTAGAGACTACAAACTACAAGTAATTTTCCTCCCCTACATCTAGCCAACAACTGTGCAGCATTATGTTCCGACTCTCTGGATTTCTCGGGTAGGAGAGAAGAGGGAGGAGGTGGTGGACTGGTGGTTGTCGTCGTCGTAGAGTTTCTTCGACACACACAGGGCTTTTATGCCAGTCAGCGTTTACCATGGTTTTATTAGAGCTCAAGAGAAAATTCAACGGGGTCGCATCGATCCGACACGGATGAATCATCCACATCTACCTAACCATATATATATATGTGTGTGTACAAATTTCTTCCCCCTCCATCCCTCCCTATCCAATTCAACAAACTCTCTCTCTCTCCCTTGTCCCCGAAACACGGGAAATAATATTGCAACTACTACACATCTGCCTCCTCATAACAAGACATATCTACGACTACGTAGAAGAAGGGGTGGATGAGGGGGTGGTGGAGACGGTAGGGGAAGTATATATTATAGACCGGGTAGGAAGACTTTTATTCTCCCAATTTTCGGATTTACCCCGAATCAACTTTGTTGAGGGCAGAGGGATGGGAATAGAGTCAGTGAAAGTTTCTCTCTCTCTGACAAGGGAGAATATCATCATCATAAAAAGAGACTGTATCAAAGATGGGATACCCCATGTACAATGTCAATGGTCATTCAAAATAAATGAAAATACAATTTGTTTCATCTTATTCTCCAATTAAATTGCATCATGTATTCATTTAGAAGGAGAGAATTTAATACACTGACAAATTGTCAGGCTTAGTGATCTTTGTTAGCAAGGACACTGCATTGTGGACTGCACACAAAGAAATAATTGAAGAGTGAGGAGAAGTACACCTTGACCATGTAACGATTCATGTAAGATTATTAAATTTTTAACTCGTTATCCTAACGAAACTCTCTATCTGCCTTTAAATTGTTACCACTCAAGAAACGCCATCTAGCTTCATCCTCGCCATTACAAAAAAATCGTACAAAAAAATATTACAGCAAATTGATTCGGGTCAAAATTTTCTATTTCGAAAAGGTTCGTCCACAAAATATTTCTCATTTCCTCCGTCCACTCTTTCCTCATCCTCCCACTTTATTTTTCGGGTAATTTGAGGTCACTGTTGTAACCTCTGTTGGTTTCCTTCAACTTCCGTGTTACCATTTTTTTTACTTTCATTGTCGTCGTATTTAAAAAATTTTTATCTCAGTCCCGAATCTTGACCAAACAAGAATAATTATTGTCTCCACTTGTTGGCCACAAGAAACTTGACATTTTTGTACGGAATTTATTTTAAAATCATTCAATTTTCACATTTTTTTACAAAGTCCTTGGTCATTGTCCTTGTAATTTCAAGGTGTCGTTCATTTTGTTTGTAGACGCACAAACATAAAGAGAAATTTTTATTAATTATCTTTTCGTTCTTTCAAATTTTACAGGTTGAAACATGAGTACTGGAAGTGGACATTCGAGTGGCGTTGTTACCACCTCCAGCGCTGTTCGTGCTTTGTCCCTAGAGTAAGATTATTTATTTGAATTTTTTTCCAATAAATAATAAAACAGTATCAATAATCTAGTTTTCTCATAATCTATTGTCTAGTATAATGAAATAATAGTCACAGCTCATACTTCATTTTAATATTGTAGTCTAATATCATTCTTTTTCATTTGTGTGTGTGTCTATTTAGGTTAAAAAGTATACAAGAAGAACCTAGTAAGTCCATTGAACTGTACCATTATATTTTCGTGCGTAATACGTACATTATGTACGGTACATACATGTATGTAATTCAAGTTTGTGAATACTAATGTTGATTTCTCATATTTCAGTCGAGGGCTTCCGTGTTCATCTTCTCAATGATTCTAATCTTTTTGATTGGGAGGTAGCAATCTTCGGACCCCCTGATACTCTATATCAAGGTGGATATTTTAAGGTAAATCTCATCACATGTCAAATGTTAATACTACTAAGTACCTTTTAGTATCAATGATTTCACTAACAATTTCATTGAACATTCCAGGCTCATATGCGTTTCCCTCCAGACGTAAGTGTTTAGAAAATTTATTGTGATTTCCCCCCCCCCCCCCTTAATTGTACTTTGTAAAATCTGATGCGAAATGAGTGAGTAAAAAAATGTTTCATTTGTCTCATTTCAGTATCCGTACTCGCCACCAACACTTCGTTTTCAGACCAAGGTTTGGCACCCGAATGTATACGNCCCCCCCCCCCCCCTTAATTGTACTTTGTAAAATCTGATGCGAAATGAGTGAGTAAAAAAATGTTTCATTTGTCTCATTTCAGTATCCGTACTCGCCACCAACACTTCGTTTTCAGACCAAGGTTTGGCACCCGAATGTATACGAGGTAAGTGAGATTATATTATTCTTGTATATTTTTGTTGAACAACGAGGAATCTTTTACTCCAGAATAAGAAAGAATAGAAATTTGATACTATTGTTGTTCCTGTAGAATGGCGACTTGTGTATCTCGATATTACATCCTCCTGTGGATGATCCGCAATCAGGAGAGGTTCGTGAAATATTTATTAACTACAGATTGTATTCATTGTTTCTGTTTTTATTATATCCACGCTATTAGAGCATACGCTCAAAGCAGTTCTTGATAATTTATTTTTTCAATTTGTCTCTCAAGCTTGCCTGTGAACGATGGAATCCAACTCAAAATGTACGAACAATACTTTTATCCGTTGTGTCCCTCTTAAATGAACCGAATACCTCCAGTCCAGCGAACGTAGATGCCTCAGTAATGTACAGAAGGTGGAAAGAGTCGAAAGGAAAAGACAAAGAGTATGAGAATATAATCAAGTATGTTCAACATAAACTTTTTAAAAATAATTCTATTCAGACATTTTAACCTTCAAATTGAATTATAACAAAAATCAATTAAATATAATTTTTAGGAAGCAGGTCGAGTTGTCTAAGGCTGAAGCTGAAAGAGATGGTGTCGTCGTTCCCACCACACTAGATGAGTACATTGTAAAAACTAAGTCTCCTGAAAACAACCTAGAGCTGACAGATTATTACGACGACGACTATGATCTTGATAACGATGATGATGATGGTGCTGAGGATGAGGATGATACTCCCAACGAACATTTTGAAGATGATGACTCCGGCAACGGTGACGAATCATAACCCCAACATTTTTTAAGAATTGTCGAAAATTCACGAATTAATTAATTATAGCTATGTCGACTACTACTACTCCACATTATTATTTTGTAGATAGGCACTTGAAGAAAAATATATTCCTTCATCAATTATCACAAGTCACACTCATTCATCATAGGATGAAATAATAATAATAGTGTTTGTTTTACAAAGTGTAAGCTCACATCTATTGAGTGCTGAGGAATGTATTTAAAAAGATCTATAATATATATATACATAAAATATATTTTAATTTATATATATATTATAGTGTGTAGAAAATGAAGGTGATTGAATCAACAAAAACAAACAAACAAAAAAAAGAAAGTTGTGCTGTGCTAAACTTTTGAACTTGAAATAATTCGCAGTGCTTGTGACAAACAACCTCATAAGAATACTTTTAAAAAATAATAATGTGAGCTTTTTCAGACCGTGTCGGTAAATGGATTTCATTTTTCTTCAGATTTACATTTTAGTTGGGAAAAGAATAATAATAATGGGATTGGGAGGGGTTAGATTTTGAAAGAAATTCACATTTTGAATGATATCAATCCTCTTTACTTGAAAAGATAATATTGTTGTTACATAAAAACTATTAAGAATGTGTCCCATCATGTGGTATATTATTCTGACTCAACGTAACATTCTTTTATCTAAGTATTTACATGAGTTAATTTAATTTTTTTTTTTTGATTTTTTTCTCGAATATCGTCTGTAAAAAATGTCGCAACTATAGTATGACTGTCAGAGGTCAAAACCAACGGAAAATCGCCTACAATTCTGTGAATACGGTCGGCTAAAGCTCATATACATATATAAACTAGTAGTAACTAATAATCCGTGTAAATTCGTCAACAAAATTTTCAAGTATAAAAATATATTATTACACGTGTATGAATTTTGAGAGTGCATGAAAAACGATGGATTATTTGTGTGTCGTATTTATTTATGATATGATGATAATATTAATTATATAATGTTCGCACGCATCACTTTATTTGTTTTATTCTGCTACATAGACTTTTTTCTTTTACTCTTATGTCATGCTTACCAAATGGTATAATATTCGTCATGTGAGATTGTCAGTAATATTATTATTGATAACATACCATTGTGTATGGATTTGGAATCGATCAATTTTTTTAAAAATTAATTATATTATATTAAAAATAGTATTATAAGTATTACCTCAGCTAATTTTTAAGAAGCTACATACGCGATTAAACTGGTACAAGTGAAGTGGTCAGATTTCTGACTTGGAACTTGTTATTATCACAAGAATACATTTTTTCAAAATAAATTGGCATACATTTGCTGAGAATGGATTTTTTCTGTCGGAATAATGGTGTATTAAAATGCAAATTTTTATATAGAATTAAAAAGACATTCATGAGTTCAACCAAAATCCAGCATTTCATTTCATTCATGTAAGTAAAACTAGTTTTGAGAGTGAAGGCAGCTCTCTTCAGAGAGTGAAGGTGAGTCGTTATCCTGATAATTCCAGGGAATCTTGTTGAGAATTAATCATTTTCATTGTATGGGAGCCTAAGGTTTGTAAAACCATGTTTATTAATGCAAGTGGGCCTCTTCAAATTAAATAAAACGGATTTTAACAGACCTTAAAATTAATTAATTAAATATTTACTCCTCAAATTTGACATTGAGTTGTTTTGGCAGGCGGTTGTACCCCGTTTTAAATATTCCGAAAAGATTTTATTCTCAAAGTCAAAAAATCAGTTTTAGAAATAGAATTCTGAATGACAATTTGATCTCTGAAATGGCTCTACTCCGAAATTGTCGTAAGTTGTCATTGTCATATATTTTCATTGTATGTCACCCGGTGATGAAAAGTAATTTTGTTGTTTTTTAAAGGTTTGACTCCAGTGTCTATGATGAGCAGAAATTTCCTCCAATGTAAAAACAATGCAAGATTTGCCAGTTTACATAATTTTGATAGGAATGAGCAACGAGATGAAACTTTGAAAGATGAGATATTAAGTCTAGCTCTGAAACATGTCAATATGAAAGGCTGGAGCCGTGAAGCTATACAAGCAGGTACAGTCTGTTGACTAAGTCATGAAAAGTTTCAGATCAATAAAGTTACTGTACGATTCATGATAATGTGAAATGCTTAATTTGTTTTTGTAAACAGGAGCTGAAGAACTGGAAATTTCTGGTGAAGTGAGCAATATTTTTACAGAGTATGACTTGGTTCGTTTTTTTATTACAAAAAGTAATGACGAGTTGGAATCCCATCTTCAAAAAAGCAAGTTGAACCTAAGAGATGCTCTATCATGGAGACTTGAGAAAATTGTTCCTTATGTGCCAAAGTACAACGAAGCATTAGCATTTGCTACTCAACCTGAAAATTTACGTAATTCTATTCAACTCTTGCAAATTTTGGCAGATTCAATTGCCCATTATTCTCTACAAGACTCATCAACGGATGTAAGTAGAAAATAATTCCAATTTATTAGGTCCTACTACAATATATTGTCTATTTTAAAAACGATGAAAAAAACATTTATTTATTTCATTTTTTAAAGTTATCCTGGTATGGAAAAAGAATAGGAATTGCCTCCATTTACGTTTCCACTGAACTACACCTGATTCAAGACGAGTCTCAAAATTTCTCAAATACATGGATGTTCCTGGACCGACGTGTGAAAGAGTTTGAACAGTGTCGACAGGGATCGATTGTTCCATTTACTAATGCTTTACCAGAAGTTGTGTCCATCGGATTTACTACATTACTTAACATTTTGGGACGAAATAAAAATCGATAGTAATTGTGTCAGTCTAGATTTTGATAGCTCTTTGATTTCCCTTTGATGTAACATGCATAAAATGAACTGTGAGTATTTAACATTTTGTTAGCAAAAAAGAAAATAATATTGTTTGTACATTTTTCTTTCACCATCAACATTCTGTGTGTGTCAATATTATTTGAGAATGCATAAGAATTGACTTGATGAGGATATACACATGATCAGCCCAGTAAGGATAAAAAGGCACAAGTCTACAATAATTAAGTCTGCATTAGTGAGTAAATAATAGCTTCCTTGTCCCTAACTCTCCAGGATTATGCATCCGAAAATATAATCTGTCAATGAAATAAGTAAGACATTTATCTAGTCCTTTGAGGCATTTAAAATGTGAATTCCCATGAGATCATACATTGGAAGGGGAAAGTGGGAATCTCCATCCCATCCAAGATGTTGAAAATAAACAGTAAATGGAACACATCTCTGGGTCTGGAATTAAAACAGCTGATCCACAGACATTTTGTACAAAAGTGTCAAACAATCTCGTTGGAAGATGCGGGACAGAGGATTTCCCCTCCCGCATGATGTTGCAGCCATAACCGGTTCAAGTCTGCCAATATTAGTAATTCATAAATTGACTCGAGTCTATTTACATACAATTCTCACTGGCACTGGTGGTGTGAATTTGACAGTATGGAGCTCCCCCAACAACTATGACATTATAGCAGTAGCAGATCTTTGGCTAAAAATACTACACAAAGTACGTCTTCTTCACCTTAAAATAGCCCATCGGAGATAGGGAACCTCCACTCTCACTTTGTCTTTCCAAAATCCTTCCCTCCTTCTTTCTCTGTACCCACTCTCTCGGATTTTGTATTTTTGAAAGAAAAAGTCTACTGTACAAACTTCCCCTGTGACACCTCATCTTTTAGAGTGAAAAAAATGGAGATTAAATCCAATTCTTTACTCAATATCACGACCATCAATTCAAAGCATCAGAAATCCAGTTCTCTGCCCAATTTACCAACTGGCGAAGAAGATTCTTGTTCTCCTCTCTGTGCTCCCTTGTCCTCCTCCAAGCGACACGGTAGCCCTTGGTCAAGGAATCCAAGGGTAATCCCAGCCCTCATCCAGAAAACATGGAATAAAATCAAGTCAATGAACAAAAAACGACCCACCAATTCTGCCCCACCCACTCCCAACAGCCTCATGAAATTTGACTTTAATGACGAGGACGGGGGGCCAGAACAATCGACATCGAAGGCGCCGGACATAGTTGACCCAGTCCAGATTAACTATGCAAAGTTACAGAAACGTCTTTCTGAGGAGCTGCATCAGGGTCAACTCCAAATTGCGGCTGCCGGGAAACACAATGGAAAATCTAGCTCCAGCAGTTCTGTCAGTGGAGGTGACATTGACATCATATTATTGTTAATGTGGGCATTCATAAAAAATATTTTGTCTACTTTTCATATCTAATGTGATTGTCCATGTGTGTTTAGAATTTAAGAAGAAACTACAACAATGGGAAATGTGGAAAGTTAGTTGTGGAAAAGTTACCTACACGGATGAAGAATTAAAACTAATTTTACCCGAAGACTTTTCAAAGAAATTACAAAAATGGGAGGCCATCCGCTCCAGTCCTTCAACTAATATCAAAATAGAGAAACAGATACAATGGCTGGAAAAACAATTGGAAAAAGTCGAGCAAGAAAAGGTGAGTGGTTTTTCTTACATATATTATGACACACGTCTCATTCAGTAAATTTTGACACACACACACCATGTCTACCACAATGAGACATTGACCAAATTCTGAAATTGGAATGAAAGTCAAAGTTGGAGGTACAAATGAGAAAATTCTTGGAGAAAGAGGCAAGACTGGAGAAAATGAGGGAAGCACTGAAAAATCCAAGGGAAGAGATCCACGCTGCGGCAGGAGTGGACGAAAACTTTACACAAAAGTTTTACGAGTGGGAAGAGATGAGAGGAATTTCAGGGTCAGAGGAAGACTCTGGGACCTCATTACTGAATCCAAAGTATTATCATCGTGTTGGAGGAAGCAGTAATTCCAGTGAACCTCCCGAGTCTGAAGATATTCAAGAGGTACTTACATTGTACACAATGCCAAATATATTATTTAATTGTTTTCGCACTCTTAAGGCAATCTCAAATAATTTCGACTGTGGTCTTCTCAGGTATGTCATCTGGATGAACCGGAACCCAATACTCCAGTCTCATCCTCATCCTTAGAATCTATCAATCAAGCCAGTGGTTCCAACACATCTTCCGCAGATTTCTATCAAAAATCCCGTCGTCGTTCATCTTCCTTGTCATTGTGAGTATTTTTGTCCCTCACTTTATATGAAAGATTTGATTCTGTCTATTGAAAATTATACTCTGATCTTTTTCTTTTTACAAAAATTCATTTGATTAGTGAGAATATTGGAAGTGCATTTACATCCGACGATGAAGACAATGCAGGGTTGCTCAAAACAGTTGAGGAGGAGGATACAGATGACAAGTTGGAGCCTCCACCGGTGGTTCGTGTCAATCAAATTGTAGTAGAGGAGGAGGATGATGAGGAACAACTTGTCCAGTCTCATCTCATCGTGGCTACTCGACGAACTCTGATTCAACCGATCGAACCAGAGTCACCACAACCCAAACTCATAACATTACAGTCTACGTCCACTTCCTCCTCGACCCTCAAGGACCTGAGTTCCCCCTCCCTAGTAAAACACATGAATACGAATAGTGGGGGCAGTTCCTTTACAGCCAATCTCAAGAATTTCCAGAATATTGTTTCTACTACTCGGATTCTCCCAGAACCGAGTAAACAAGCAAGTTCAAATAAATGTAATTCCCATGTAATCCACGTAGAAGATATTTGGAACAAAAATGTAGACACTTCCCCTCCCCCAATCAGGGAAGGGCCCAAAGTTGTAGGATTCATCCCCAAGTTGCCTCCCCTTCCTACATCTGTATCCTCCTCCTCCTCCTCATCTCTCTTTTCGACGACAACTTCTATTACAACGACAGCCAACACTGTATCTTCCATGACCCATACAGTTCCTCCTACTACAGTCCAACAACCCAGTTCCAGTGGAATCTTCACCCAACCAAAATCTTTGTTTGGTGGAGGAGGTGGGGATAGTCTTCGGAATTTTCCACGGATGGGTAAAATTCCCGTGTGGGTTTCTCCATTAGTTGCCCGCCGTCGTATGAACTCTACAAGTTCATGCTCTGCTAGTGGTGACAAGATGGTCCAGGCTCAGCGGACTAATGAATTCAGCCTAGACCGATTCCTAGAGAACCGGAATTTGGGTTCAGCCGTGAGTGGGATCGGGGGTAGAAACTCAAACAAGTACACTTTCGGTGGTGGATTCCCACCCTCCTCCCAACAAGATGAAGGACCTGTGAGGCTAGTCAGTTTATCACGTTCCAGCTCGTTTGGACCCAAACTTCCTCTCCCCCCTTCTCACCAACCCATCATCCCGTCCGAAGCGATGACGACATCAACAAGCTATGACAATGACACCACCACTACAACAATGAACATCCCGATCCCAACAAAAGTCCTCAAATCTAAGAGCACGAGTTCTGTCCTCAAATCCGGACTCAACCTGTTCAGTAGTAAGACGAAGAAAC
>WJFB01002936.1:0-15698 GCA_009870185.1 Pygmarrhopalites habei
AGGGCTTGATATTTGTCGTGGATTCCAATGATCGAGAAAGAATTGGTGAGGCTAGGGAGGAACTAATGAGAATGTTAGCGGAAGACGAACTACGGGATGCAGTCCTATTGATTTTTGCCAACAAACAGGTATGTCCTATTCAAATATCTTAAAATAACTGCTAATGTGATGATTATTATTATTTTACGTGTGTCATGTAAGTTTTTTTTCTGTGATTTTGTTTTTTTTTTCAAAAATACACTTGGATTATGAAATCATTTATGAAGGGAAATTAGTGTTGATCCAACTCAACGTGTTAATACCAATTTAGGCGTAATTAATTTGTAATTGTGAGAAACACTACAAGAGGGATGATGTAGAATGAGGTTACCGGGAATGACTCATCAACATTTGCATGACGCATTAGTATGATTGTAGTGTGTTTGCCAAATATTTCAGTGATTAATACAACGTTTGTGATAAGTTTTTTTGTGTGAGTATTTTCATTCTGTTCATCATGATGAGGATGATGAAATTTCCACTTTTACATGGGAATTAGTTCTTTTTTGAAAAAATTTACATGACACATTGATTATGTGTTCATTTCTAATTGTGTGTGTGTGTGTTGATTCCAGGATTTGCCGAATGCAATGAATGCTGCAGAAATCACGGACAAATTGGGTCTACACTCGCTGAGAAATAGGAATTGGTACATTCAAGCCACTTGTGCCACTTCTGGTGATGGCCTCTATGAAGGTCTCGACTGGCTTTCGAACCAGCTCAAAAATGCCAACCGCTAATCATTCAATCCATCTTAAAAGTTAAAAAAATCATTTTACATGTATTTACAAGGTGAAGCATTATTATAAGAAATTATTGGAAGGAAAAAAAAGAATAGAAAAGCAAAAGAGTGAGGAAAAGAAGAAACCTATACCAAACTATTATGGAATTTGGGGCAAAACTAAGTCCTGTAATAATAATATTTAAATAAAAATACAAGTTTCTCTGGAAGATAAAAGAAAAAATATAATTTAATCAAGTGTGAATGAGTGAGTGGCTTAGTTATATTGTTATAAATACAACTACTCCACGATATCTTACCTAAACGTAAAAAGTTACAGAGCGAGAAAGGAAAAAAAAACCTTCTACTTCTACTTGGTTTGATTGATCACCAGACAGTTTAATACAGAATTGGCATTTTGAAATTTAATATATTATTCTTACTGTAACATTAGTATGATCCCTGAGAAAGTGAATACGTCGTACGTCTAGGTTAAGTAATGCACTTCATAATTAAATGAAATATATATAATTATTTTAGAAAAAACTTAATATAAATAATAATAATAATAATCTGCTATCCATTGTCTATCCATGTAAGTAAAAGTATAAAGATACTACAATTAGTGATATTTAATATTACATATACAAGATCGTTTTGAATAACATTTTAACAGAATGTTACGAGCGTCGTTCGTCAATATATATTATATATATCCGAATAATTTTGATGATTAGTTTTTTTGAATCAAGTATCGAGTTATGTAATTTTTAAAAAAATTGAACGTGTCATGATGATATGTCATAAAAGATGATAAAGCTACGAGTGTACATATACTATATAGGTGAAAAAGAGGAGAAGACGAGAGAGACGAATATACACTTCAACTGAGTAGAATTTTACTAAATTATAATTAAATCTTCGCACTGAAAAGGGGGACAAGTGAGTTTGGGAGAGAGCAATTGTGAGTGAGAAAGAGTTAGAGAGAGAAAGAGCATTACGGAAATATATAAATGATGAATTCGTCTGTCTGTACTGCGATTACTTTTAATATATTATATATTGTATATGATATATATATTGATATGAAAGAAAAACTGTCAACTGTGTATACCTTTACAAGTTTCTTGTTTCTTATACATAATTATTATTCATGTATTGCTTAACTACTACATTTAAATATTATACAACTCAACTCAAAGTGTGTAAGTGGACATTCCTAGTTGAAATGTTGAGAACATTATGATATCACATGGATGATGATGAATTCATAAATTAATTTTTTGTAAATTAAATTTAACTGTGCTACATGACCATTGTCTTTTATCCCTTATATATTTCTAAAAATTCATCCATGGACAAAAAATATTTTTTCAGAAAAGGTTCTCCTGTCTCATAAGACACTATATCCAATGGACAAGAGAAAATTGACAGCCTTTTCCTATTGGGAGGGTCATACACTGTTTTTCCATCCCTTCATATTTTAACCTTGTTGTGTGAGGTAAGGCACCCTTAGTAAGGGTCAACGAATTTTCCAGCCTGAAATATATTAGTCCACCGGCCTTTGTCCTATCTAAGGTCTTACTAATCTGAAGGTTATAGGAAAAGGGGCTGGAAATAATCAGTATGTAAAAGGTATTTTTACCCTTCGTCATTGCCCAAATCGGTATAACATGGTTAAGGTGTGTGTTTGTAGTTTAAATGTTCCTAAAGCCATACCATGTGAATTTCTATACATCGTCACCACCACAAAACTGACTCCCCTTGCTCAAAATGGAGCTCCATTTCTCTTGAGGAAGGACAAAGCTCCTTTGTGGACGACTTCCTGAGTACCGCTCTCATTCATTGTCAAGATGTGAAGGGAAAAGGACTTGCCCCTCCGTCCGTCCCTGTACCGGCTTCAGGCTCTAACCAACACCTACTTGAGCTTCTTCAAAGGGACGCCAAGGTAAATTCACATATTTCCAACAGTTAAAATCTCAT
The DNA here is from genome assembly GCA_009870185.1 of Pygmarrhopalites habei. Taxonomy (NCBI): domain Eukaryota; kingdom Metazoa; phylum Arthropoda; class Collembola; order Symphypleona; family Arrhopalitidae; genus Pygmarrhopalites; species Pygmarrhopalites habei. The sequence goes on from WJFB01002936.1 coordinate 2,744, forward strand.
TTATATTCGAAGAAAGTACGATCATTTCCTTTAATTCTAAAACAATTTGTTCATAAAAATACGTATTTTTGTCTAATTTTCTCCTTAGCTTCATCTTTGGCGTGGTCCATTACTTACCACACATTTCCAAAGTCAGTTAAGATGGCCGTGAAATTTTATCTTCCGTCACCTCCATGTTCGATGCCCATCTTCAACATCCGGTAATTAATTGAGTTTCATTTTTGTCAATTTTCCTAAATTACATACAACATACGAGTACATGAATACAGTGTACCGGTCAATTCCTTCTTCTCATACTATGATTTTTTTTAAAAAAAGAACTTAACTTTTTTTTTCATTATTAGATATTTGGTTCATTAATTTGTTTTGTATTTACATGAAAATTGATTTGAATACTTTTTTTTGTTTTGGTTGTTAACAGTACAAAGTACTTTGGAATCTAGTATGGAGTGTCCGTTAATTTTCCAAGGGTTGACTCATCATCAAGTCAAAGGTAAGCTTTTTTTTTAAGAAAAAAAAATTAAAAATGATTCCATCTCATATTTCCTGCAATATTGTACAAAATTTTAATATTTTCAAATTATTTGACAGGTCATCCTGTCAACTTACAGGCTGGCTGTGATGGAGAGAGAGAGGGTCGGAAGTGGAGTCAACTCGTCGTCATTATTTACATTTGTCATCCGTAAATGTGTGTGTGTGTGGAATGCGGTTGTGATCAGGGAACACAGTGTAATTTGAATAATAGTATTACCTTTTGCTTCTCCGATTCTAATCAAACATTAGCATTATAATGTATACACAGAACAACAACAATTTAGTTGTAAGTAATTAGTAGGCTATTTAGTTTCAAGTTACATGTACGATCAATCATTTACAATACAATTTGGTAAACATATCAGCTTCCAAGTTAAGTTAAAATATTTTTGTTTTCAAAATCACTCTATACACAGCACACACTTGTGTCTCTGTGTCTGTCACAATACAGCAATATTTACACGATCTTCAAAAATGTAAGAAACTTTGTATATAGTGATAATTCTCAAAAAGTTTGAAAAAATATTAGAGGTATAGTAGCAGTGTATTATATTATATAATTTATATATATATTACTGAAGGTGTTGATACTTTGACACGACATATTTATAACCTTCGACTTACAAACTTTAAATTTCTTCTGCTCTATCCAAAAAACCTTACTTATAGTTTCCAACTCAGTCAGTCACTGGATTTCAGTGACTTAAGGTTCAATTAAGACTGTTTGGAAATTACGTTATTCTATATTGCCTAATGTATACTATTCACAATATTTTAATTAGTATACAAATAACTTTTTAAAAAGCTATAATCGACCGCTCACTTCGTAACAAATTTTTGTAGCGAAGATAAAAAAGAGTACAAAGTCCATATTGTGGCAAATCTAAATATTAGTGTAAGTATATAACTACAATCCTTTCTTCCCATCGACGTTTTATCGGGATTTTCTTCCGTTTTGTTGAACGTTCTCCCCCTACACCTGGCATTAGCCAGTGACTTTCTTTTGCCAACAGTTTCTTTCTACTTCCTTTTAGGGTCTCTAAATTAGAGATATTCCTCTGATAATTGTACGGAGTTTTTTTAGTATTTGAAGAGGGATTTCTTTTTTGACTCTCTGGAAGGGGTAGTCTTCTTTTCCTTCTGGAATAGGCCCTGAAGAGACTTCGTTGATTAACTCTTGAGGGAAATATTGAAGCTTCCAGATACATTATCTTTGGTCCACAAATGTCGAAAAATTTCTATATCTTTAATGTAGAAATTGGTGTCTTCGTTGTTTTGAGGAATAAAGGTTTCGTGGTGGAAAGGTGGTTTCAAAAAGGAACTTTAGGGGTGGGTGGATGGATAGGAAAGATCACCTTTTATTGTGATTTAATCGACGTGAGAAACCCTTGAACATTATCTTTGGTCCACAAATGTCGAAAAATTTCTGAGTTTATTGGGAGCAGAGGTGACGAGAGTAGTTTCCGAAGAGTTTGCAGTTTCTCGGGGATGAGAAACATTTATTTAAAGTATTAACCCTTCTGACATTGTCAGTTGCTGGTTAACTGCGAGAGGAACTGAAAATTTGTACCCGGCTGATGGTCTGTACATTCAGATTGACATGTCAATGTGTCAACATTAAGATTTTTGTCATAGTAGTTGAAGGTCTAGGCGGGTTATACTCACACAACCTTCTTGAATCAAGAATCTTTATTTGTAGTAAGGAAGCATAGTCGCAGTAAATCTTCGTTTCTTTTTTCCCCTTTGGAAAGTGTTCACTGATGAAAATGTCCGTGGCTGTAAATCTAGGCGGGTTATACTCACACAACCTCTTTTTAATGAGAAGTAAAATAAATTGACGTCAAAGAGTGACACAGAAAATGGAGGATGATGATGCGTTTCAACATCATCCTTCATTTCAAATAAATCTTCGTATAATATGTCTTCGTACTCACAGAATGATCTCTTAAAAATCTTTACCTTCACTCACAAGAGTGACTACTTTATTACACTGAAAAATCTTTGGGTGATAGCCATGATAATAAATTGACATATAAGAGTGGACACAAATAGGATTTTGCCATTGGCATTTATTTTGTCGTCAAATGTTCGCATGTTCAGCTTGAAAAGTTTTCAACAGTGTCCCTTCGTATATATGTACTTGGTTAACTTTTCTGTCAATTTGAAGGCGTAATCTACGTTATTTTGTAATAATATTGTTGCCTTTTTATTTCAACGATTGGTCGTAATTTCTTTGATAGAAACAAGTTTAGTCTTAAGATACTACTGTACTGTTTGTTTAACAATGTAAAAGTGGGTGAATTGTTGATGGATTTATTAAACGAGTCTTGTGAAAAATACTTTTTGTGTCATTTTGTCTTACATTATTGGCGAGCATGAAAAAAAGCATACAATAAAAAAATTAATGCACATGCTCATAATTTTATTACTTAATGCACTGAATAGTTTTGTATGGCAATTATTTAGTTTTCATTGCATTTTTGAGTTTGTCCTTGTTCCTTTGTTTGTTTGGAAACAAAATATTTTCAAAATAAAAAATACATTGGAAGGAGGGGTGTTACATGAAATTCCCGTGTAATAAACAACATATTTAATTCCCAATTAAATTTAATTGCATCCAAGTTATAGCCTTTGAGATTCAGGATTGAAATGCCATCTTATCGGATGGAGGCAAAAACTCGGATTCAAAAAGTTGGCCAAAAATTATTTTTTAAAAAGTTTTCGATTTTTTGGAAAAAATGATAACAGTTTGTAATTTAAGTCCTCATTTGCTAAACCGTATAGGGAGACGAATAACAGGGGCACCTAGGACGGTGAGTCAGCATGTTCAATTGTATTTCATAATGATGTTCAACAAATTTCTTGTATTCATAATTGTTGTGTTTAATGTATATTTGTAGGCTCTGTTGACCTCATCCCTATTTAACGAGTCAATGAACGAACATGCTCGTAGACAAAAAGTGACCAAGGCTCTACCATACCCACCACTGGACATACATGCACAGGAGGCGGCAGCTCAACCAGGCAAGGGAAAAATATATGACAAGAAGCCGTTCAAATTCTATTGTGAGGCTGGCAAGACGTATTTATGGTGTACTTGTGGTTATAGTCATAATCAGGTATCCATGCCATGAATAATCTATTATAAACTTGTCATGTGAATGAATTTTATGAGTCTTTACGTAATAATCTGTGTTATTTTTGTAGCCCTTTTGTGACGGACACCACAAGAATCCACATTTCAAAATCACTCTGAAACCCGTACCATTTCGTTGTGTCGAGAGTGGAGAATATTGGTTCTGTCAATGTAAACAAACCAGTCAGAGACCTTATTGTGATGGTACACACCGCGAGGCAAGAATACAAGAGGCTATTCGTTCCTAAAATTTAATGTTGCTAGTTCATCATCATCGTCACTCTTAAAAGAGAATCTTTTTTCATTGTCAAATTCGAATAGAAGTTCTATTATAGAACTATTCTGCGTTTCAGTAATATATATAGCGTTTGTTAGGGTTGCCATTTCATAATAAATATTTATTCAACAACAATGAATAAACGTAAGTAAAATAAAGTGAAGATTTCAATATGATTCTTTTATTATTTTTTCCTTTCATTTTATTATCATTATTATGGGTTTTATTCAGCAAATCAGATTCTCATACATACATACATAATACAGACACATTAACCATCTGACTTGAAAATCAGTGAATAGGATTAGAAACAGTAGTAGAGGAAGGTCGTAAAATGTTGTCTCTCGAATGGATAACAAAAAAATTTAGTGACAACAAAATATTACATAATGATTCTTCTGTTTTCATCATGCAATCATGATTATTGATTTTTTATTATATATATAATGAGATTTTCACATTTGCTGACGACGACGACAACGATAACCTGATAACACTATATTTTTTAAAATTTAATTCATTTTTTGTTTTTATTGCCGAGCCATAACACTATGTATATTGTTGTTGTATTGTATGATATTTATAATTAAATCCTTAGATTACTCTCTAAATATTTTCAATACATTTGAAGTCTTAATGATAGTACGAAACTCGAGACTTACAATTCACAATCACAATTATAAATACCACATTTGACTTTTTTTTCTTTTTTTAAAATTTATTTTATTATAGTGTGTATTATCCTCCATAATAATAATAATAATAGACTTTTTTCCTTCTACCTCCTCTATTTCTCACTTTGCTCTTACCTCCTTTTCCCCCCTCTTTCACTTTCTCTCTCTCTAATTTTCTAAAAACATTTTTCTCTTTTAGTACAACAAGTTCCCTTCCATTCTCGCTCACTCCCCTGACTCTCTTTCTCTCTCTCAATTTTTTGTCACAGTCAACTGCATCGTCAAAATCAAGGAACACAGTTTCTCTCTTTTCACGGTAAAAACTTTCTCTCTACTAAAATTCATCATAATCCTTACACTCTTTTTACTCTTATATCCTCTTCTTGCCACTAACGAGTCAACTTGTTTTTTTACATAATAATTTTTTTTGTAATCATTTTAATTCAATTTTTTTAACTTGTGATTATTGCCTCCATCCTTGTCCTAATATACTCCCCGACGTTTTCATTTCGTTAAAAAATAGGTTACACAACAACAATACGTAATAATAAATTAACGGAAAAGGGAAACATCAGATTTTCTGTATAATAGGATATAAATTGTCTTGTGATGTTTTCCACAAGTATGTGTTATGTGTGCATGTTCGGCTATATTCTGGTTTAACATAACAAAAAGATGTAAAATGAAAAAAAATTGGAGAATGGTTGAGATTTCTACATGGACGTGACAGCAATATATTGCCAACTCTCTGTACGCTTACAAATTACATAATAATTACTGGAGAAAATGGTAGGAGACGAGTATGTGTAGTTAGGAGCGTTGTTCAGAGCATTCCCCCTTTCTTTTCTTTTTTTAAAAAAATGACTGACTAAAAACTTGTCCAGCGAATCTTCATGATGCGTCTTGTCTCTTCGAATTCTTAAAATTATAATAATATTAAAACGTTACAGGTATTCATGTGAACGAACACCCACACAATAGTAATAGTAAACACATTAAGGTATGTAATAATAACATAAATTGAGTTGTTATTAAGTATACGGTAATATAATATATAGGTAATAGTAAAATGAGGTTGACATTGATTTGTTTTTTTGCGTGTGAAAGGAAATTTTACATAATTAATGATAATGTGATCACACTCCAACTTCATTATTATAGATTCGTACAAACGGCTTCCCTTTCTTCAGTTAGCCTTTTTACCATCAATATTTTAGTGTTCTGTGTGTGTATGTGAGAGAGATTGTGTATATATATGTGTGTGTAATACAACGTAATCAAAAAAAAACATGCGAATATAATTTAAAGGGTAGTAAGGTAGGTAGCATCAGCATATAAGAGACAATGCTTCATAATATATTATAATAATAGTAACAATGACAATCATAATGGAGAATAATAATATAATTTAATACAAGATATAATTACTTAAACAGATAATAGACTACTCGATGGCTTTCTGAATGAACTCGAGGAACCTGTACCAAAACAGAGAAAAAGATTCATGTTGTCAACTATAATTTTCATTTTTTAAATTCAATCGATGTAATAAATGGTTTAATAATAAAATATTACCGTTGACAATACATTGCTGGCTCACAAGTGGAGATACCCTCCACATTACTGCCATATTTGACCGTTTTGGCCGCTTTTGCCGCCTGCTTTTTTACCCCATAATGGGTCAATACATCGATCACAGCTAAGAAGTAGATTTCTCTTCGAGGAGCATTGGGGTACGTAGGAATCGCGTATATATCTATATCTGGAATGATTCGTCCGTCGAACTCAAATTCTCCATGCAATCCGGGAGACGGGGAGTCTGGAGGTGTAGGTACTCCACCTCCCACGTTCGCATCATCCGAGTCTTCTTCCTCCACTCCATTCTCATCCTAAACACACAAGAGAAGAAAAAATTTTATTATCCCCCGTTAAAATTCGTACATCATCCATCATTTGATTTCCATTAATGCTCATTAATCATGACAACACATTACGGTCCACATTACTGACTCATAGACAACGTTATTATCAATGAATCATGAAAGAAAAATCACACATGTGGTACCTGGGAGTCCGTCTTTTCCTGCTCTTCTTGTTCTGCCTTCTCACAGTCGTGGACGCCAAGGAGTAGGGAGTAATCCATGAGATGAAGTTTTGTTAGGAACTGTCAATATGAAAAACATTTTCCACATTTAATCCTTTGTTAACCTTTCCCAAACACATTTATATTATATAAACAAATGAAATGTATTCACGATTATTGGGAGGCATATGCTAAAGAGGATTAATGAATATTTAAAATGGCTCATTTTTCCATCTCACAAATTTCATTGAATGACTCGGAAAAAGTGCAAGTGGCCTCAACTCGATAATTCCTAATACAGTGACGAGTGACGAGTACCGCCCACAACAAGAAAACTCTTCACAAATTTGAATTTACTTGAATAATCATGAGAAAAGGTTAACTTTTGAAGCCTAATAGATAACCAGTACAGGTCATTCAACGACATTTTAGAGTAAAAATTGGGCCATTCTCTTTGACATCGCAGTGTAATAAAAACCTCGCCATCTGCTGTAAGTGTCTCCATAAGTTTTTCTTTGGCCTCCTCTCCGATGTAAATTCGTCCACCATCACGCAGGAAATCATTATCCTTTAGAGTTGGCAAATCTTTCCCCTTCTCCTTGTCCGATGCTTCTCGGTCCACAGTTGACCCTTTTAAGTCATATTTCCTGTAAAAAACAGAAATAATCCATGAATCAATCAAACATTTAAAAAACCAACCAACTAATAAGGATTATAAATAAGTTTACAACGACTACTCTACCTCCTACACAAAGAGAGAGGGTGCGAGAGACATTGTATAACATTTAACCTCTGTTCATAATCTGTGATTAGGTACAATGTTGAATTAATAAATCCACACACACACATCCTCTGTTCATCATCTAATGGAATTGAATTTATCTTCATCCCACTCCCAGTCTAGAGTCCCTCAACGAACTCCCACCCAACCTAATTCAATTTCTCAACCGATACAAATTCCAAAAGTTCATCATCATAATAAGCGCCCCCCGTGCAACCTCCCTATACTCAGAACAACTTCAAAGCCCTCAACAACAAATTTCCCTCCTTCTACTTAACACATTTTATGATTCAATCTACTCGTTGTCTTCGTCCTGCCTGACATATAATGTAACTGCACAAAGTGAAACATCATAATTAACACTAACGGCATCACAGACACAAGTCCTCAGTGTACTATATTCTTACACACATACAATAACAAAAAAACCTTCACTCATCATCCATCATCCATCGCTCGTCCAATTCTACACACTTCAAACACTCTAAGCGGACACAAATCTAGAAATAAACCTTGAGGCATCTTTGACACACAAAGCTTTCCTCATTCTCTCAAAAACTTTTTCACTGGGCTTCATGAAACCCAAGAGGGAAAAAAATATATATCCGCAATATCTCTCTACATTCCCCACACACTAGCATAAATATTGGAGATTTCTATTTCCATGCTCATTTCCTAACTTCATCTCCCGACAGCCTTCACTCTGACAGTTCGATCAAAACGTTTCATAATTGCTCAAAGTTGAACATCCTCCTCCTTTCTCCGTACTTGAACATAACCTAATTTAACAACATGCTAAAATTCCTCATCATTAACATGTCTCATCCACCCGTACTCATCCTAACCTAACTAACTCCCCTTTCACTCCACATGATTATAAATATCTTCCAACAAACCATCTCTCTGAAGTCTTTACATATGATGAGGAGCACACAAGAAGCCCTTCTCTACCAAGAAATTTTATAAAGAGAACGACTTGACTATCTGTTCAAAACTCATGACTAAAGAGAAGGAGAGAAAGACTTGACTCTCCACTCTTGACGATGATGATGGGTTTTGTGAGTGGAGAAAAGAAAAGCTTAGTGAAATCATTAGTCTAGTCTTTGCTCCTCCTCCTTCAGGCATCATCATGAAAGGCCATTAAGGAGGGAGAGTGGAGAGAATACTTGTAAGAAAACATAATGTTTTATTTTTCACGATACATCAACATCCAATTTGTCCCCTCTCTTCCAGTCCTCCTCCAATCCTCAATTTTCCACCACAACTCGACTGCACACGTAAAACACACCGTGTTCAGCCTCCTTCCACATACACAAAATACGTCAATGTCTGCACGAGAAAGATAACTCCGACTTCTCTTCTTTCTTATCCAATATTATATACGATATACACGTGTGTGTACGCGTGTGTGTAGACAACATAGTCCCTCCTTTGTTTGAGGTTGATTAAACAGAGTTGTGAGAAACCTGGTCTTGAGACGAGTAGAAGGAGAAAGGAAGACGCAAGGATCCAACAAATGGAACTGCAACAGCAGGTGAATAACACGAGACGAAGACAGACACAGTCGATGACACACACACTTCTACGATCCTAGAACTGTGGGGAAGAAAAGTAGGGAAACCCAACTAGAAAATTCATATTAAACAGGGTGTGTGTCACTGTGTGAGTGTGAGAGCTCTCTGGAGCACAGCAGCGTATACATAGGTAAAAACTTTCTCTCCCCCTCTACTGCCATTACACACTGTCCCATTTCTCAAGATCTATTCTTTCTCCTTCACCCGCTTACAACCACCATGACCAGTTACGCTTTCTCTGTCTCGCCTCTCTCTCTCTCTGATCCTAGCCAGCGAGACGAGAGAGGAGAAAGTTGGACAACCAACCATCACTAATTTCACTCTCTGTAATACATACATCATGTACATGTTACGTACGCTCCTCGTAGACATCCGAAACTTGAAAATAGAAACTTTGTTGCGTGTGATGGCTATATGTCTTTCTCTCCATCTCTCTCTATTTTCTGACACACACGCACACACCAACACGCTGGCATCACACTCAACTCATCCCTTTCCAGACAGCCAAACAACCAACTACAAGTAAACCACCCTATTTTAATTCTCCAACATTTCAGCCTCCACCCACAGAAATACTAGTGTACTAAATATAAAACAAAATTAAAATCCAAGACCATAAATTCATTAAAACACTGAGCAAAATGGTAATCTAACGACCGGCGCTAGTCTCAATAATTATTAGAAAAAAGTTTGTTGATTAAAAAAGCCGGCGGTTCAGGAAACGAAGGGTGAAACTTCTCTCCGTGTATCTTGTATTATTATATAGTAGGTCGTGTGACTTGGTGTCTTACCGGTGGATTTTGAGATGATTCGAGAAAACGTTCCGTGTGACGACCATGTAGTGCTAAAAAAATAGGAAAGGAATTTCGGCAATTAAAATTACATTTCATAACACATTTCCTCAAGACCGATAAAAAGATGATACACAAAATGTATAATATTTGACGGTAACACATTCATATTCGCCTGGAAAAAGACGAGGGGAATATATAATAACGTGAGGAAAAGTGAAAACTTCATTGCTACCTCAACTCCATCGACAGTTAATCGATACATGCCAAGGTACTGGGGCAAAAGAGTTTTCCCGTGCCGCTCCACCACGTACTGAAACATCAACAAAAATATGCATATTATACACTCCATCAAATAATTTTTTCCACACACTTCCACATATCCCATCACATACTATCTAGCCCATCCTACGTGCATGTCTACCTTCCGTCTGTCTAGTACACCATACTGACATAGTTTACAGTTTAATGTAAACAAAAATCCAACACCATCACAGGGAAGAAAAACAAAATTTCTTTCCCCATTTCCCATGACACAGGGAAGAGACTTTCTTTATTTCCTCCTTCCTTCCTCTCCAAATTCCTTAATACAATCTTTCCACGTACACACACACGGCACACGCGTATGTCGTTAATGCACCAGAAAAAATTTTCATTGCAAAAAACAAAAAAAAAGAATTTTTCTCGTTCTAATCCTTTCATGAGGAATATCCTCCCTTTGGCCTTAGTCGAATTCCGTCGAGGAGGACGGGAACAACATTTAGAAATTTCCACTCCCTGTCACCCTGCATTTCCTTCTTCCCCGACTCCTGTTTTCTTTACATTATATTTTTGCTCCGGCCCATTCTCAAAATTTTCTTGAGGAAAAGTGACAGACTCTAAGCTGAGCCCCTAACTCCCCCTTCTTTCTCTCTTATCTTACACTACGTTGAGACTATACTACTACTGACATAGTAAATTTTCTTCAAGCAGTAAGAAACATACACATTTTTCCTTCCTTGGGTTTTCTCCAGTTTTCGTCTTATTTTTCTCTCCAAGACTCTTCTTGAAAATGACATGACAGGCAGGGGAAATATTATATTTCCAAACAGTCAACCTTTGGGAGGATTGAGAACAGAGACAAATGATAGTCGAGACTGCCCCCCTCCTCCCCTCTCCGCGTGTGTGTCTTTAGGCGCTCTACCACTAATGTACATTATTCCTCTTCCTTCTACCTACCACGACCCAAGTTTGATACTCCCGCATAGCTAAGAGCACAAACATCTATTCTCAATCCCGATTTTTCATTTCTATACCCTCCCATGTGTGTGTAGCTCAGTCAGGGAAAATCAAGAAAAACATGAACATTCCAACTCCTTTTATTAATATTTTGACCCTTAAATCAATCCTTATTAACCGACATCAAAGTCCACACGCAGCAGACACACTCATGAAAAAATGAATCTGAAAAGGTCACACACATCAATTGACCTTCAAACCGTATTGCATATGTCAGTGTCAGCTAATGCGACAAACTCCTACTTGCTTGTTTGCTGGTGTGTGTGAGACAGAGGCTCAAGTCAAGAAGAGTGCTCTGAATCTCTCATCCAGTCCAGCCCAGACTGGGAAGAGACGGGGAAAGAATTTGATTGTAAAATTCTTCACTCAATCTGTACCATCAGCACACAAAGTAAAAAAAATTCCAAATCCTCGTCACATATTTTTTCGAAAAAGGATTTATCTGCAACGCGGACAGAGTTCTATAGCTTAGTCTATCCTACTCAGGTTCTCCTTTGCCCTGACTGACAGTGAGATGATGATGATGAAAAACAAAGAATAAAGGCAGAGACGGAAAGAATGATTTGTGGTCTCAAGAGTATTACACACACAAACAAGGGAGGAAAAAGGAAAGCACACTGAAATGAATGGTGCTGGTCAATTTATCCCAACTTTTTGTTCCCAGTCATCAGCACATTCTACTTGTAGCGCAAAACAGGGGAGAAATGGGAAGTTGGCGCATCTGCTGTTTGTATTCTTCTACTGTTTTTGAGACAGATAACGTCTTCATCCTCCTCTCTAAACTAACGTCAGAAAGGCAGACAGACACGCAGAGTCCCCATCACAAATTAACATTGACCAGATCTGAAGATCAGATCAAGCCATGAGGGGATGACTCTTGACTGCTTTCTATTTACTTTTCTATTTGGAATTTCGCATTTCCTATAACTATACATTATTTGGACGTAGATGAGAGAGAAAGAGTTTGGCAGACGCAAATCCCGTAAATCTATTTACCTTGTCCCAAACAATGCTTGCTCCACTAATGACTGCCAACTTTCTTCCCATGTCGCACCCTCTCTCTCATCCCTACGTAGGATCTATGGACCGTGACAAATCTTAACAACATGAAAGAGCGGGAGACAAGAACAGAAGAGACCAATTTCGTCCTATTTCTACAATACCATTTAAATTCTAAACCTCCTCCTCCCCTTTCAATTCCCTGACCTTCACATACTTGTACATACACTTATAGATGTATCCGATTGTATGTACTCATACAGTATCGGCTATTTCACAGTGAGTGTCACACTCTTGTACAAATTAAATGAATCAACTAACATTCCTAAATTCATTCACTAGTAGTACACACACAAATTCAATTTAATTCTTCTGAGGATTCAATCGGAATATTAAAGACAACAGAATAAATAGTTCATTATGAGTCATCATCATCATCAGAATTTTTTAGCCATTTGTCATACTGTGAGTGTCTGCCCTACATTATTCAAATATATTGATTTTTATTTTGACTCGGCAGTCCGCACACTGCTCTATATTCCGAGTGTTTTGGGGAAATATTCTTCATTTAATTCCATGTTTGGTAAACAATTTCAGGTGAGTGTATGTACAAAAGGAGAGTCAGGGGGAGGGCTGAGAGATAGAATTAAAAAGTCAAAATGACATGTTCATTCTGGCTCGCACAAAAAATTATTTACTCTTTTTCACATATATCGTATAGCAAATAATTCTCGAACCCTGTCCTCTCTTTCGGACGGTGAGACTCTCTTGGCAGAAGGGTGGCAAATGAGCAAGTTCAAATGTTTGCTCCGCCTTCTAAGGAGAGAG
>WJFB01002937.1:0-15690 GCA_009870185.1 Pygmarrhopalites habei
TAAGTATTACTAAACAAAAACAACAACACCCACGGGGAAAAAAATAACACAGCAGCAGTGAGAGTTTATAAGTACTGCATGTATTACAGTAGTTTTTTTAATGAGGATGTGAAAATAATCCCCCATTACTTGTATACCGTCCTTATATAAGTACATTCATGAGAACAAAATGGTCTTGGAGTAAACTACCACGAAAGTATGATACACACTATTATAATTAGGAGGAAAATGAGAGAAAACATTGACAATTCAGCCAAACTCACACGATGCGATATAGTGTACAGTTACCTACTTAATAATTATGATACTGAAACGTTACATAAGAAAACTCCTATGGCCTCTAAATACAATAAATAATAATAGGTTCATGGTTGTATACTTACTATCCTGAATAACAATTAAGGAGGGACATTCTCAAGTCAAATGTTTTATCCCGTACTCATAACTTATACGATACTTACTATATTGTATAGGACATTTGACACCTTTAAGTACCTGCTTTTTATGACAAACATGGATTATTTTGAACATTCGAAATAGCACTGAATTAATTTTTTCCTGACGTTACTGAGGAAATCATTTCCAATTTATAAATGAACTGCTCAGTGTCACCAAATTGTTTATTATGGCAATCATTATTGATCATTATTGTCCAATTTCTTTATGCACCAATAGTTAAAATAGATCAGAGACTAGTCATCAGTTGACGATATTTAGAGATAAAAATGTATAAAATTATGACGAACCATCTGAAAGAAGCTGTTATTTTGGTTAGAAACTGGCAATCTTACCCCTTCTTGTTGTTCTTCTTTGACCTTTTCATTTTCTCCATTTTTCTTGCACAATTCTTCTTGTTTCCAGAAGTATAAAGAACGCAAGTAAAGATTCACATGAAGAGAAAGAGCACAGTAAATTAAATTGGAAAGTTTGCTAGAGTCTAACCAAAAGTGTCTTGTAGAATGTGTATGACATGGTAAATTGAAAGTTAATTAATTTCCATATTGATTTAGAAAATGTACTCAGCTAATTACTCTTTAATTTTCCTTACAGATGACAACAATGAATGGCTACACTGCCCCAATGGGATTCGGAGTCTTTCATAGTGGAGTAGAAGTTTATGGAAATGAATACGCTTTCGGAGGTCAGACTACTTTACTTGTTAAGTGTTCACACTGTGGATTTCACAGTGAATACTACTCATTTTTACTTGACTCACAAATTATTTATAGGTCACTTGGCCCCTCTCAGTGGAATCTATGACATGAATCCTAAAGATGTCCAGGCACTAGGCGAAGACTTTAAATACAAGTAAAGTACGACATCATTATCAATCTTTTTATCAGAGCCATTTAAATTATTTCTGCAATAATTATTGTGTATTTTTTTTGTTCTTGTTATTGACTAGACAGTCAATTCTTTTGGGCTACACTCATTTCACTGAAAAGGAAGTTGAACAACTAATATGTCACCTGGGTCATGACTACAAAGGGAATACCTACCATATTGTCCGGAAAAATTGTAACCATTTCACTGATGAACTTTCTCTGGTACGTAACTCGTCGTCTACGGACCTCCTTGATTTTTTTAATTGGAGAAAGGCATTTTGAGCAGTGACATTTTAGTAGTTATGTAGTGTGCAGACAATTTGATAAATTTTAGATGCTGTGTGGGAAGAGGATTCCAAAATGGATCAATAGGTCAGTTTTTTGATGAAAAGAATATTTTTTTTTCAAAAAAAAAATAATAGTCAATTGATTTCATATTTCATTATGAAGGTTGGCCTACATGATTAGCTGTCTTCCATTCATGGAGAACTACATTTTGAGAACGATGGAACCACAAAATACTTTCATTGAGCGTAGTAGCACAAATTCAACTGTTCAAGAAATTGCTTCACATGACAATCCACATCCAGAGGACCATTGCAATAATAATAATTTAGACTTTATTACCTCATCAACTGCCCTCATCTAATCTCAATTTTATACAAGAAATAGTGTCTACAGTTTTTGATAGCTTTATACACCACACATAACAAACCAAATATTCATGATATCAAAAAGTTGTTCCTAAATTTTGATTAATTTTTCTAAATAAAAATAATCTTTTACTTACAGAATGTGTCTTTGATTTTGCAATTGGTCTTGCAAACGAATATTACTGTAGTGTATGATGATGACAAAGGGCACAGGCCACAGGAATACTTTTTGTGGATTTTATTCTAACAATTTAGGCTGTGAGTAATTATTCGGAAACGTTGACCTCAATTTGAATTAAAGATTTACCCAACCATGACGGATTGTGTGTTTTATCCGTAATTTTGGGTTCGTGGGAGAATATTTTTGAAGGAGAACGGTACCTTTTTTTGGAAAGGTCTTGTGCTTCTCGGTCCATGACTTGTCATTGTCACAGTCGTCACAATGTAAAACAACAGAGAGAGAGAGGGTATCAAAAACTGTGTTGTATTTGTGTGTCTGGGCCATTCATTCTCAATGCTATATGTCTGTTTGTTTGTGGAATAGGGAGAGCCATTACAAATTGGAGAATAAAGCACAAAACAGGGAAGACACCAGAGACGGGGGGGACACAACAAAAGACGCCCATCACCCGTAATTTGACTGTGCAGACTTGGTTAAAAAGACTGAACAATTAATGAAAATCAAAGAGGAGGGGAACCGTTAGTCTTTAACCGATATCAGATTATGTGTGTGTTTGTGTGGGTGGGAGATGAGACGATAAAAGAGGGATGTGAGGATTTTGTGGAGGCATTTCTAGTTTACTCATCTAAAGGACAGTCAAAAAATGAGAGAGGAATTTTTGTGGGGTCTCAGTCTCCTTCTCATTTTAATTTTGGTGAGTCGTGGCTCTTCCGACACACAAACACTCAACAGGAAGAGGTCCACGGACAACTCTTACTACAATTCCTACAGTCGACCAGGTTTTAATTATTATACTCAATTATCATGGAAGATACAGTTTTTTTGTAGTAAAATTGGGAAATTAATAGAATAATTGTACAAAAATACAGACTACAACACAAAATCCCACCCAAGACAGTTGACGAGCAGTTCAACTGGAGCTTACTATGATCAGGAAGAGTTTGGGAATTATGCAGCTGGAAGTCATGGTGGAGGTCATTATTCTGGAGGAGGAGGAGGATACGGTACCATTTTTTGGATATTAGTAGACATGATTTTTCCAAAATACATTTTAGATGTAAGGATAGGTTGGGACTTTGATAAGGAAAATCCCTTGGAAGTCCCACGAAATGTCAGCTTATCTTTGTGGATTTTTTGGTTTTTAGGAGGTGGAGGTCACGGCGGAGGCCACGGAGGAGGAGGTCATGGAGGTGGTTACGGGTAATTTAGTAACGTAAATGTGTTGACGAAAGGATGAATGGCTAAATGAAATGATGATATGATGTATTGTGTTGTGACTGAGGATAGTAAGGGGAGCAACGTCAACTCGAGTGCAGTGGGGCTGTTGGGTTTCCTGGCCCTCCTTTCCTTGATCCAGGTTAATAAAAAATATTCATTCATTCCATTTATTTTTTACTTAAAAGGAAGAAAGCAGACTGTAACAGCGCACTCGGACTACTAGGTGTCTTGGGCCTAGCTAGTTACCTTCAGGTAAAAGGATTTTATATCAAATTACAATGTGCAGTCAAAGTCAAAAGGGAGAGCGCTGAAATATTCACTGAAAATTGAGACCAATGTCCTTTCAACCTCTAATAATTACAATGTATTCTTTGACTGCACAGAACGTCCTTCGTCAGATGACCACCACGGTGAACATGACGATGGGTCGGA
Organism: Pygmarrhopalites habei; assembly: GCA_009870185.1. Classification (NCBI taxonomy): domain Eukaryota; kingdom Metazoa; phylum Arthropoda; class Collembola; order Symphypleona; family Arrhopalitidae; genus Pygmarrhopalites; species Pygmarrhopalites habei. The sequence continues at coordinate 3,810 of WJFB01002937.1, forward strand.
GGAGACGTGACACAGAGTTGGACCTGGACCCAGAACCAGATGACATGGAACTGGGTGAGATGAATTTGGACCTGGATGCAGACAAAGAGACCTGGTCAGCCCCGAATGTCAATTTAGGACAGGATGACGTAAGGATCACAAAATTACTTTTGCCCATGTTGACAGCCGCCGCTCATGCCCGGGATGGTCTCGTCCCTCAGGTTTGTTAATAAATAATATATATTTAAATTTTAAAGGTAATAAATTTTAGTATGTACATACTGTAGTAATGTCGAAAGGCTTTTCCTTTCTTTCATCCTTAATTGACAAGTAGTCGTGCAACATTTTGCTCTCTCGAGTTTTCTTTTTACTGTCTGCTTTTCCATGCTCTCTCAGGGTCGGCTCAAATAATTCACCAAAATCCTACAATATAAATATTGTCATACTATTTAGAATATATATTGGTCATTTAAGAATCATCACTTTTCTCTTACACGTCTAAAAAATAAAGAGCACAAATCATACTTACATCAAAATATTCTCAGTACAACTTATTCAACTCGTTGTACCGTTCCTCCTTACTTTTGACTGGTTTGGCTAAAGATGATGATGAACAAGGCTGGTCAGTTTCCATCTCTTCAACAGCCTCCATTTTAGGCTTTTTTCCCCCTCTCTTTGACATTCTTTTAAGAAAACAATAATGACGTAATTAGAAAACAAAGGAAATCAAAATCTTCACATTCCAACATACAATTCAAATGATAAGAAAGAAATGTACTTACCTCGATTCACCACAACCAGAAACAACAAAAAGCAAACTTGAAAATATCTCAAAAAAGAAATTAACAAATAACCGAAACCCAACAAGAATAAACGACTCCAATACGTTATTGCGACCNCTCAAAAAAGAAATTAACAAATAACCGAAACCCAACAAGAATAAACGACTCCAATACGTTATTGCGAACAGCGCCCCCCCCCCTCTCGCTCTGCTACATGTTCAGACAGGATTTTTCCTGTCCCAGCTTGCAAAGTGTTTTATTTTATACTTATTTACGGAATCGGGTAGCGCATACTGTTAACTATTTATGTGATCTGCTTTCAGTTTTTTCACAAGATGTCATCTTTCTCAAAGTAGATGTTGATGACTGTGAAGAAGTTTCCTCCACTTGCGGCATTTCCTACATGCCTACCTTGATCTTCTTTAATTAGGGGGGAAAGGTCCATTAATAACATTGCTTATCGTTTTTTGTTTTTTATGTTACCCAATATGTGTATACACATATCTCTCACAGAGATGTGTCCACAAACCTCTGTGCAAAGCCAACAACGTCCTTGTACTGGAACTGGGTGACCATGGAGCGTCCATCGGGGCCATGGTCACGAAAGCTGTCGGGAAACTTTTGAATGGAGATAACAAGAAGGTTCAAGATGGTGGGGAGAAGCCGGGAAAGGGTCATCAAAAGATTACGGATGCGGGGAAAAGAGGACGGACTGGCGATGGTCAATGTGATGATTACGAACATTGTGACCTACTCAATAACCTACCCACCTACGGCCTACCACCATCCGGGTCATTTTGATGAGAATTGACGTGTGTTCTACTAAATCAAATCATTTCAGGAGTGAGTGTGGATGTGTGTGGGTGGTCAAAATTTAATTTATTCATCTCTTTCAATTTGTGTGACTATGGGAATTCATTTTTTCGAAATTCACAAAATAAATCCTGTAATTGCAAACACCGTCATTATTTATTTGGCATGAAGCCAAAAGAGTTCCTTGAAATTCACTTTGACTCTGACAAGTCGATTTCGGAAAATGTGTCGTCTCTTTTATCTAGGATTGTGCATAATTATAGTCATTGTCGGAACAGACTCATTTTCAGCCTACAGAAATCCCAACAATATTAACTATGAGACATATGACAATGACTTATCCGTGGATCAAATGGAAGAGAAGGAAATTCTGTCTGTGAGTTGACAATGGTCCCATAAATACTAAATACTTTTCTAATTGCATATAATATTGTACAATAATCCTTATTTCAGCGTCCAGACGTTCAACAATTTTTGAAACGAATTGAAGCTAATTTTATGCAAAATTTTATTGCGGACGCCAGCTCCCATGTAAAACCACTGACAGATCAACTAATCAAACAAATTGAAGAGGATCAAATTGTTAAAGAACACAGATCTGCTTAAACATGTCTCGTTTCTCAGTTTAAATAAAAATACTACTTTCTTGTAACCCGAGGTCAACCGGATTCCGAATAATTTACTCACAGCCTAATTGTTAGAATTAATCCACAACAAAAATGGTTGATTTTATCCGTCAAGAATGAGATTGGAAATTAAGACAGAGTAGAGAATATTTGACTTTGACTATTAAAATAATTTTTACTTTTAAGGAGGAGGAGGAAAAGATTTTGACTCTGACATGAATTCAGAATAGAAAGGATGCTAGAAAAGTGAGGATGATTTTGAAGAAGGGGGGTTGTGTCATCCGACCATGACCCTTACTGTACAGTCCGACACATTTCTTGACCTTCTTGTCGTACCTCGTGGGGTTGTTGGGACTGTCATGGCAAATGCATGTGGAGTTGACACAGTGGAATTCTTTGGTGAAGTTGTCGACACAGGGTTGAGTTTCACTACAAAAGTAGCCATACTGTCTGGAACAAACTTAAAATCAGAAAACCATTATTATTGAATGTTATTATTATGAATTAATTGATAGATTAGACTGTGAGCTAGTTTCATGTTCTTTTTTTGATACCTTTCAACTTGTAGTCCACCTCGTATCCCCTGACACATTTACATTCTCCCAGGTGACACGTCGCATTCCGAACACAATTGTTGATCAGTTTTCCCCGAATACTCAGGGACAATTTACACTTTTCCCCGGGTGCCACTGTACACTTTTTCAACTCCCGGCTGTACTTTAGACTCGTCTCACACTCACACGTCCCCCGGGACCCACACTAATCACAATCAAATCAATTATTAAATGTCCAACTTGAGACAAGACGGTCAAGTACCTTTAGGAAATGATCTGGATGACAATCCTGATCCCGGTCACACATTTCCGAGTACTCCCGATACTTTTGACAAGTTCCGTCTGGACGGTGGGACGCGTGGACGTGACATTTACAAATCCCGTCTAATTTACATTACAAGCAAATAACATTACAGACTGCAAGTGAAGGAATAATTTTAATTTCAATTGGACTTACGTGGATGACAGAACGCTAAATCGACACACAATTGTGTTTGTTTGTTTGTACTCCAGTCTTGTGGTTTGGCCAAGGGTGGAGCCGGAATAAAATTCTGTATTTTTTGATACTTATTTTCATTTGGTTTGTTTTGAATGACATCCGTCATCCGTTTCAATAAAAACAAAATATATATTACTCATATATTTATATCCAGTACTATACTTACTGAATCATCATCTACAAAGTGATCTTTGGTGCATGACAAGTTGACCCGTGCCCGACAAGACTTTTTCTCCATGAGTAGAGATCTAGAACTGAAGAAACTGAGGAATTTTGAAGAACCCGTGAACAACATGTCCGGGTAAGTGCATTCACAAATCCCATTCTGACATTTCAGCCAGTGACGATAATTACCTTCAATAGTTTTTTTTAAAATTAATTTTGACAAGATTTGAATAGAACTACGTTTAAATATTGTATATTTACATTTCTCAAGTTGATTACAAGTCTCCCCATATTCCTTGGTGTAGGTTTTGAGGGAGTTTGTTGTGGAGGAGAGCCAGGACAAGGTAATCACCACAAACGTGAGGAGGGTCGACTTTTTCACTTTACTCATCATTCTTCTCTCGTCTCTTCTCAGCTGATTCTCCTCAATTTGACCCGATGTGACAAATTCTACACTTTTGTATTCCTACTCACCTCTCTACAGGTAAATCGGACAAGGATTGGATCAGTCTTGACAAAAAGAGATCATCTCCCTTCCATCCTTCCACACACAAAGAGACACGGAGGAGGAACGACGAGAGATGATCGTCTTCTAAATATTCCATTCTGACTGAAACATGGGAATTGAAGGACACACACACGCGGACTTAACAAGGATGTACTGTGTAATTATGATTATAAAAGTGAAGGAATGATCATTAAGTACCGACGGAGGGACGTGGAGTGGGGAAAACCCGCAGTGAGGGAGATCAGGATGTACACACACACTAATTAATTGTTCAAGATGTCACTGCACAATGTCAACATGTGTGTGTATTTTGTTTTTCCTCTTGGAACATTACTTTTAATTAAAAAACCAAATTAATCTGCTGCACCATTTATTGTGTGCATGTGTGTGTGTGTGGGAAGGAGAGAAGTTTGGGGCGACTACAGTTAAGTTGGGGTATCTTGTAAATAAATAAGAGGCTTCTTGTTTGTTGAGCATAAATACGTAATGGGAAGTGGAAATAGGATTTTTCAATTGAATTTGATTAAGTCAATTTGCAAGGGACTCAGGACAGCGTGACGGATAAAATGTATTAAATACAATGAATTGTGCCAAACAGTCACCCTCTCTCTCTCCTCTCTCTTTTTCTGTGTGTGTGTGCGTGTGTTTAACTGAGCTGCATTCATGTTCAGTTAAATTTAACGACACGTGCATCCCTCACACACCTAACTACGTGAGTAATGTACATGTACAGATCGTATGTACGTATCTGTAATTTACAAACACACTCAAGTCTGAGTGTCAGAGTTTATGGATACAGTAGTCATAGGTCATGACCCATGGAATCAAATGTAGAATCTATCTCTACATAAAGTGTCAGAATATATTTACATGCTTTTGTGTGTTTAAATGACGTTATAATGTTCCATTTTATTTAAATTCAATTCTCAGAGGAAGCACAGATTTGTTGCTATTTATGGATAAATTCCCCAAAAGACGGAGGTCACAATGAGAAATAAAATGTCAAAAGAAGTAGGAATTCAAGCACATTTTATTGTGAACATTTCTAAGTGTTTGTTTCATGGCATTCACTTGGATTCACATGAAAAATGAAGGATGAACGAAGCTAATGGAAAAAGTAGGAGCCAAAAGCTAAGATAATTACTAGAAACTTTCTAGTAGAAAGGTACAACTTAAGAATAGATCAAGATGATTTTGCATTGCGGAAACGTATGCATAAAGTCAAACGGAAAAAAGAGGGATTTGTTCAGTTAGTACTAACAAAGACTTACAATTTGTTTTAGTTGAATCTAACAGAATTGTTGTGTTGCAATGATTGTGAACAGAGAGACTAGAAGAAAGAAGCTGAAGCTTTGAATGGATGCACTATTAGGTACACTAGAATTAATTAAACAACTTGGATCAGAGTATTTTCAAAAATTAGTATTATAGTCATACTCTTAACTCAGTCACCTACATTTAGCAAAAATAACTTTGACAGGTCAAAAAGGACTTACAAGGGAATGACACTCTGGGTCTCCCTCTCCAACCATTCCAGTGCACTGGCAGTCGTATTCGGATGTTGCCTCATGTACTCCCCGACAATTGTCCGAACTTTCTCATGATACGCGTCCAGGTATTTCATCTGTCATCATACATTACATTCAAATTTTCACATAATGACATTGACAACAATTGAATTAATGAAATTAGTAATTTCAAATTACGTGCCTCCTCTACTGTCAAGAGGGCTGGATTGATCAACTTTAGCTGGATGGGGACCAAAGTGACATCGTCAAAAGTAATAAAACTGTTATCCTCCATCGCATTCACAACTCGAATAATATTTTCTATCCTAATCCCAAAGTCTTCAGCCTTGTAATACCCGGGTTCTGGAATCACAATCATTATTGTCAAAAAAAATTACGCAGACAATTCACAATAAAATTGAATGTACCATCCGAGGTGAACATATTAATATCCATTCCAGGGTCATCCGTCCCTGTCCGACTCCCAATTGAGAAGGGCCCTTCATGAACGCCCAAGTAAGAACCAATCCCATGTCCAGTGCCATGACCATAGTCCAATTTATTATCCCACAAACTTTTCCTTGCAAGTGTGTCCAACACAGACCCTAACATGACAAAACTTTCCAATCAAATGTTCACTAGTCATCTTTTTGAGAACTTAATCCGTTATGTAGGCAGTACTTACCGGGTGATTTCCTCGGAAAATTTGCTGTCCTATTAAAGAAATACTATGTCAATCTAATTTCTTTCTTGAGATGTACTGTATAAAATGTTACCTTATACTTATCATTCCCTTGAGGACTCTAGTAAATGCGTCTTTCATCTCTTCATTGGGTTCTCCAAACATGACTGTCCGGGTAACGTCCGTCGTTCCATCCAAATACTGACCACCACTGTCCACCAAGTAAATCTCATCTACATTTATGAAACCAGCATTAATTAAATGTGTCACCACAATTTAAGAAAAAGGACGAGGGAAAGTAGACTTTACCTTTTGACAAGGGTCGATCTGTGTCCACGCTCGGTGAGTAGTGAGGACTAGCAGCATTCGGACCTAAATCCAAATTTTTTAATCAGTGACACTTCACCTCAAAAATATTTTGCTCCTTACCTGATGCAGAGATTGTGTCGAAACTGAGTCCACGGAAATTGGATTGAAGTCTAAAAATGATTTCAGTTATTAAAAATTCAAAGTATGTAATTTATTTTTTTTGGAAAAAATGTGACATTTTCGAAATTTCGAAAATTTTTTGCTCACGCTCGAAATTGTTCGAGTCTGGTGGCTCCAGAGATTTCGGTGACATTTTCCCCCGCCTCAATCTGTTGTTCCAACCAGGACAAATATTCGATGACCGCCGCCCCATCCCTGACATGTGAGTCCATCATTCCCTGTGCCTCGATGTCATTCTTGATTGCCTTCATGAGGGCAATCGGGGTCAATTTTACGAGTTGTCTCGTGTCATTCGTTTCAATATAACGGACTAGTCCGTAATTACAATTTTTACTCATCCAGATTTTCCCCGTTGTCTCTGGAAGGTCAGCCTACATCAAATTTCCAACTCCAATCAAAAATTCAACGGACATTACTTGAATTAATTTCAAATTTAGTACAATTGCTTTGAGTCGGGTCGTCACATTCTCGTATGGATAAACAGTTCCACCCAAAAGAGTCAGATTATCCCTGACCCCTTCACTGATTTGACTTGGATTGATGAACAACTCGAATGAGTCATTCCTGAGAATGACTTGAGAAGAGATTATCCTGTTACATTAAATTATGATTATAGTACGTCTGTGCAGCGTGTCAATTTTAGACAATTTTATAATTGTCTAATTAGGCAATTATAAATTAAATAAAACAAATAAAATAAAATAAAATAATGAGGTACCCACAAGTACGAGAAAAAGAATGGATTGTACGGAATGTCACTCCCCCTCAAGTTTAAAAACCCTAAAATTATACAGAGTCAGTTTACAATGTTGGTGACAGTAATACAATGTAGTTAATTAAATAAATTACTCACATGCTACTTCGTCCAACTCTGAAATTACCAGGACATCCGCATTCGAACTCTTCATTGAAGCCCGAACCTCTGTCAACTTGTCAGTCACACTTTTCCCCGAAAATTGTAAGGGTAATTCGGTCACGGGGTTGGAAGAACAGTCTGGCCTGACAACTCCTCCAACCTCTGCGTCATTCCATATGTCGTCTACTAGATTCTCGTCAACTGCTCTCAATTCCTTTCCAGAGTCTTCCAACTCTTTTGATAGGTTGTCCCACTCTGTCTTGGAATAGAGGGAAGGGTCAACTCCGACAACTGCAGCGTCCGTCAGGTTTGTGGTCAACCAGGCAGCCAGAGTTGGAACACCTTGCTCTCCTTTTTAATCAAACTATTGTTGTTTTTTTCAAATACACTTTCACTTTCAAAACTTCCATTATGAGAATTACCCTGTTTCATCAAAATCCATTCAGTGCCCTTCAACTGTTCGTCTGCCTGGATGAAGTACCTGGATATTATTATATGTCATGATTATTTCTGGTGAGGGAAATAGCGTAATAAATATATAAAGTAAATATGCAGGATACTTTTGTCCTTTTTTCAAACCTGGAGTCTGTCCACACCAATGCTTTGTCCATCGTGACGACAGCCGTCCCAGCCGACCCATCAAAGTTTGTGATGAAGGCTCGTCTCTCATGACAAGGGGCCACATACTCGCTCTGTACAAAAATACAATTTTATATTGACTATTTTCACTCAAATATTGTATTGCAAAAAATTAAAGTTAAATACATGATGAGCATCTCCTGAAGGGACAATGTAAGCCGTCAAATTATGACTGTCTATTAGAACTCGGAGAGCAGCCAAAATCACTGTAATATTCCCAGCAACCATTTTTCTTCCTTTTAGCAGTACCACTCAAAAATTTTATTCTCTACTTCTGTACTCTGTTCAAGTTTTCATCCTCCACACACAACCAGGATGGAATTTTAAATGCCAATTTTCCTTATGCAGGAACTAATTTGCTGATGTTGAATTCGAGATATTTGCAATGTCAGACTGTGGTAATGATGACTCCAGACTCTGAATTGACGGAGGTGTACGTGTGAACGTGTGTGAAGACACAAAGTATTTGGGGTGGTCGTAGAGTAGTAGTAGTAAATAGTAATGCCCTCGAGGTGTCAATATAACTAAAACGGTTTTATCTTTATTATCTGCTCAACTTTATCTCCAGAGAGAGAGAGAGAAAGGTGCTGTTCGGGCACAAATCCACTACCTGGATATACTCGACAAAATACAGCTGAACTTGGGTACACTTGACGAATGTTGACATTGTCATTGTTCTCCCCTGCACTGCGAGTGACACGTCTCTCGAGGTGGTGCAAGACATGTCAACGGGACTCTCTCTGCCTTTGTAGGAAATGGACACCTTCAAAAAGAACAAAAGAACATTTACACTGAATTCCGACCACCACAAAATATTAAATGAATGAATGTGTAACAATTAATTGTCCCTCTCAGCCATAATAATATGTAGATTTTTCAGGGAATGACGTCACCTTTAATGTGTCAAGATAAACTGACAGTTCTCATTATTAAAGAGTGAGGATTAAAATGTGTATGTTATACCTTAGGTAAAAATAAAAGTTGGGAGAGACCTTGACTTTTAGGCTTAGGATCTGAAGCTACGAATAGAAAGATTCCATTTTATTCTAGTTTTATGACACGCTTCGTGTGTAATTAAAACATTATTTATGACCCAGTCTCTTTTCACTCGTCAAAAATATGTGTTACATAATATTTATCACATTTACTTTTTCCTCTTTTTATGGAGCGAAAACTATAAAAAAAGTCATTTTGCAACTTGTAAGTGAAATGATGACAAGGAAAAGTCTCTCTTTTTTCACGCAAAAAAAATGATTTGCAGTCAACATTGTTGACTCAGCAAAATAATTTGAACGGAATTCAATACTTGCACTTTCTTGGTTTATTGTCCCCTTGAGAGTGTATTCTGAAGTGTATGCAAAATTTTGCACTTCCGCAAAACATTATGACACACACCTGTCTCCACATTCTTGTTCCCCCTTTCAATCCTATGGTGACAGTTCATACTACTCGACCAAACATTAAACTAAACTTGTCAATAACAGTAGATCTCAAAAAGTACCGTTTTGAATGAATGACGATGACAAGTCAAGGATTTGTGAATAGGTCATCAAAAATAACGACTTTGTCTAATGAACAATTTGTTTCTTTCCCGTTTTGGACAGTCAAGGCCTTCAGTTAATTGCATTTCATCATGTGAAATCAGTGAAGGAACAAATTTTGAAGGACTAGGTAAATGGCTTCAACCGGGTCAATCATAGATGGAAGGTCAAAGAGCGGGGAAGGGCTTCACAGTTCCAACAATAATGTCAGTATACCTGACCACTCCTTTCACTCCATTCAACCTCCATACAAAATCAAGGTAAGACATAAACTCTTATTTAGCACGAATTAAAGAATATAATGATCAGTGTACTAGTTATTCCATTCAACAGGAGGAAGGGGAGGAGAATGACTCTTCCAAGATTGTGGTGACCACAAGAAATTTCCAGAAAGTTGACTGGCAAGGAAAAAAATGGATAAAGTTTGAATGTGGAAGGATCATTGACAATTTCATAATGTTGCAATTTTCTGGGACGCTCGTCACCCTGGAATTTGAAGGAATCCTCCTGCCACAAAATTTAATTTTGACCCTCCTACACTGTGTCTCCCTTCAACAAGTCATATTCAGTCGGGTCAAATTGAAAGGGTTGTTTGAATGCTGGGGAAAAATTATTTGTCCCAGTCTCCATTCCATCACTTTTGTTGGTCATGCACTTGTAAGTTAGACTTCTATTCTAGTTCTTTTGTATTTAATTAATTTCTAAAGAAAAATATTCTCAACTTCAGGTCAAAACTTTGACAAAGGATGAAGGGAAGATCGTACAATTCCTCACTGATTGGGTCATACTGAAAAGAAATCTGAGTCTCAATTTCCTCATTGAAAAATGTTCTCCAGGAGTTTGTCATTGTACATGTCAACCTTCAGTCCATCCACATGGGAGTGAAATCCTTTTACAATTTCTAATGGTCAATTCTGCATGGGTCAAAGAGGTCAGGGCACCTTGTGGTCTGGAAGAGTCTCATGACCAAAGTTGTCAAGAGGTTTTTGAGAGGATTAATGAAAGACGGGGTTGGGGAGAGTACCGAAATCGATTACTGGAATTTCTTGGTCCCATCCCACAAAATTTGAGTAAATTTACAAATTTGGAGTCTATCCAGTTTTCAACCCTCGATTTTCATGGATCCAAGTCACCACAGAGTACAACTTTCGAGATTCTGGGAAGCCAAAAAGCCCTCAGTACCTTTTATTATTGTGAAGTGGGAGGGAGTCAGGGGACACTTGAGATTCTCAGTAGGGTCATTCAAGCAAATGGATCAACTTTGACCTCCATCACAATCTCCATTCCATCTCCATCATCTGGGAAGGGAATTAGTAAAAAACGGTTTTATCCTCAAAATCTGGACTTGAAATTTTTAGAAGATTGTCAGAGTCTTCAGAGTCTTTTTCTACTTTGTAACAAAAGGAAGAGACTCGTCAATACAGATTCAATTCCAAGACGCCTCAAATATTTGAAGATCATTGGAGCTTTCGGGTTCAAGGAAATGCCAAAACTTTTGAGAGTCGTCCAACTTTCTTTGTAAATGACTCAATCACTTATTCGATCAATTGCTTAATTGGGCTAAATTACACAATTTGTCAGTGCTTTTAATTTCTACTTTCCTTCTTTATTTAGTCTTGAAACTTTTGAATATCACAATATTTACTACAAATGGAAAGTGGGGAAGAGAAGAAAGGAGGAGGAGGACAGTCTCCTGTTGATGAACAGCATTCCTTCTGACGCAGTCCGGGATTTATTCAGAAGTCAAAGTTTAAGACTTGTCATCCTCTCGGACAAACACATGAATCATCAAGAAATATGTAAAAATTTTAATAGTAATTTTAATTTCCATGTTACAACATCTGGATTCCCAAATGAATATGGAATCCGGATATTCCGGAAGGAAAGGGAAGACGACAAGATTCTGACTCTTTTCTGAAATTATTATTTTCACTTTCGTTTATTCCCTTTGTGCTTTACATTGTGTTTTGTGTTGGCATTTCAAAATGTTGTGAAGAGACCTTTTTTCAGGAATTGACTGAATAAAATAAGTGTTCATTTATTCATTATTTCAAACGCCTTAAACCTAAATTCTTCATTTATTCAGTAATATTCAGTGCAATTTTCGTGTTCACATTAGCATAGACTCGTCGCCACTCACATGTCCTTGCTCCACCTGCGATATCTATTCAAACGGGCGGCCCAACCAGAATATGATAGTGAAGAAAAAGGACTTCCTATACCTTCTCATGTGGGGGGGG